>JBAGKK010002451.1:0-12578 GCA_037177015.1 Euceroptres primus | reverse complement strand
TTGAACGAATTTTAATAAAAATTGTATGTGATATAGATAAAATTATACGCTTTAAATTAAAAATTCCAAACATTTTTTTTTTTAATTTTGACCAAAAAAATGTCCAAAAAATTTTGAATTCAGTTTTTCGTCAAAAAGAAAAAAAATTTTTCTCTTCTTGTTAAGACAATTCAATTCGCGCTGCCACCGCGCTGCTCTCCCAGTGTCGCACAGTCGGGAAAGAGCGCATTTTTGACAAAACCTCCTGATACGTACCATTTATTTAAAGACTTTCAAATTTATTAAAACCTGACATAAATTGACGTAATAACTAACTAAAAATTATTCTCAGTCGGTTAGATTAACAAACAAAAAAAATATGCTTTCTGAGTGAGTTCCCCTTGCCTCTCACATATCGGGGTGCTTTTTGAGCGAGTTGCCCTTGTCTCTCACATATGGGGTGCTTTCTGAGTGAGTTCACCTTGTCTCTCACATATCGGGGTACTTTCTTAGTGAGTGCCTCTTGCCTCTCACTGATCACGTTTTCGTTTAAGACTTTTCTCTATTTCGAATTCAAAGTATTCCGTGGAAGCAGATTATTACCTACACTGTATATTATTGTCGCCGATTGGGATAAAAGAGTAAAAGCTTCTGGTACCTGTGATCGCTTGAGCTTTTCCAAAGCGACTCTTTAAATTTCGAGCTTTTTTGTTGTGATCTTTCTCAGAGCAGAAGAGCAACTTTATATTGGGTAAAGCCTCAGTGCCCCATTCGTACAAATCTTTGGCTGTCAAGATGTATTATGCTCTATATCTTCCGAAATAATTGCGTAACTTTCGCAAACAACTTCGTCATCCTTTCTAAAGTACATTACTGCGGGATGCACAGTAATCTGTTGTTTATTCCAATATTCACTCTGTATTGCGTCTTGAATTACAGTTTCATGATTTTGCGCAAAATCAAAGAGTATTATAAATACCTCCGCTTCAAGAGAATCTTTGGGCTCCTTTAAAAATTGGTTTTGACGTTTTGCAATGAAATAATGTTTAAAAAGATCGACCAGATGTTTAGCGAGTTTCTCTAAATATAAATAATTTTTATCGCAAAAAGTTTCTAGGAAAGCACGATCTGTCGAAGTCCAGGCATTGTAGATAACGCTTTCAATAAAGTTGTTTTTAAAAAGCTTTCACACCTTTTCTATCAAGAGTTCTACGCCTGGACAAGATTTACATATTCCTAAATAACAGGCAGACAATTTAGGATCGCAAATCGTTGAAGACAACATTGATTTGTATGATGCTAAAAACTCAAGAGTTTCGTCATCAGCAACAAGCTCACTTAAATTTGCTCCATGAATCCATAACTTTGTATTTTCATGGATTTTGCAAACACAAATAAAATGTGTTCCACTAGCGCCAGCAAAAACACATTCCTTAGGCCGCAATTTGGCAAACTTTGAAAAGCCAGTTTTCAAGTTCGGAAAATTTTGTTTAAAGCTTGTATAAACTTCTTTCAAGTTTCCTAAAATTAAACGTTTTTGTATCAGTTTTTTAGAGCCATCATCTTGTTTCACAGAGACACAGATTTTTTTCCCAGGTAATTGTCGACTCACGTCACATTCATAGTAAAAGTCTTGAGCAATTTTAACTGTGTCTAATAACTTTTTACTTGTCCTAGGGTTTGGGGATGATCCAATGCCAGTTTTTGTGTGCAATTGTACAGATTTACGAGCTAAACTATACGGCACTCCAAACTCAGATGTTATTTTCCAAATTCCCCAACCCTTTGGTACCATAGTCAGAATTTGGACTGCACAGGATCTATTTGGTTTTTTATTCAATTTTTCCTTAACTTTGTTGGTTAAATCTTCTATGTCTTTATTACTATTATCAACTTCAATGTACTTAAACACCTTTTCCAATTGTACATTGAGAGTTGCCTTTATCTCAATCACTTTCTGAATTTGTGCAGTTTTTGTTCGAAGATCTCTACTCTTTACAATGGAAGAAATCCCTAATATCTGTAGGATTTCATTCAATTTAGAAAGATCTTTTTCCCTTTCGGCATCTTTTTCTATCTCTTCAAAAAAATCGTCATCAAATTGAGGTAAATCTCCAACCAATTCAAAATTCATTTCTTCAGCAGAGTCTTCAGCAGATTGAGGTGAAGGCTCCACTTCATAATTAAATGAAGAAGAACCTCTCTAATTTTTTATTTCTACTCGACATGTGGTACAAATGTATTTGTCTAAGCCAACGGAAAAAGTTTCACTAATTAATTGTGAAACTTGCCGAAGTTTTTTTATATCGACTCTACTGTGTTTTCTCTTTGCAGAAGAATTAAAACAATTTATTCGCGACATCTTTTCTTCAATAATTATATAAATTAGCCTTACCCTTAACGAGATTTCAGACTAAAAATGACGAAACGTGAATTTGAGGTTGAGAAGATTTTCATTTGTCTTAAAAGCAATTGTTTTGCAGCAAAAATTATCATTAGACTAACTTCACCTAATCTTGCAGCCAGATAATTCTGTTCGGTTAAAAAAGATATTCACATAGCTCAAGACAAAACAGGCAAGCGGATGATACTTTTGTTTCGAGACGACTTTTTCTCTGAGTGTTCATAATAATTAGGAACATTAATGTTCATAAACCTTTTTTGTTAACAAATACACATTGCGATCATTTTTTCATTAATTGACTAATTTTTTTTTAATGAACTAGTACTGTCTTGCCAAAAACCCTGGCTGTCATGTTTTTCATAGCGTCAAAAGCTCTTTAATTATAATTCTAAGATTTTGTTAAAAAAATTTGTTGTAAAAAATTGTTGATTTTAATGTAAATATTTTCCATAGACAAATTGCACATTTTGACATTATTTTATGAAAAGGCTTAGTTGATTACGCAACAAAATCATGAAAAAATGATCGAAATGTGTATTTGTTTACAAAAATTGTTAAAAAAATTGTTGAAAGTCGGCTATTTTTGACTAATTGGAATCGCACATTAGTATCTGTCGTATTTCATACAAAAGCTATGAATTTTAAGTAGCTAATCATTGAAAATAACGAAAAAATGAGTTTCGTTTTCATTAGTTTCTTTATAGCATTATTAACATTTTTTTGTTAATCTAACTGACTGAGAATAATTTTTAGTTAGTTATAACATGGTTAAATAAATGGTACGTGTCAGGCGGTTTTGTCCAAAAATGTGCTCTTTCCCGACTGTGCGACACTGGGAGAGCAGCGAGGTGGCAGCGCACGGTCCCACTAAAATGGCATTATCTCGTGATGTAGAAGAGTCACCATTAACTTTTTTAAAAATTAAAGGTGAAATTATAAGGAATTGAGTTGTCTTAACAAGAAAAGAGAAATTTTTTCCCTTCTTAACGAAAAACTTGATTCAAAAATTTTTTCGACATTGTTTTGGTCAAAATTTAACAAAAATTTTTTTTGAATATTTAATTTAAATCGTATGCTTTTATCTATAACACCTACAATTTTTAATAAAATTCGTTCAACGGTGCAGAAATATAGATATTTCAAAAAAATGTGATGCCAAAATTCATCATGGCGTAACCCCCGTAATTTTGAAAATTTTCAAAAATCCTTTGGAACCCAAATGTCTCTTATATAACACTATAATTTCACAAAGTTTACCTAAAATTGAACAACCACTTGCAGAGCCTGATATTCCTGACGTATACTGACCCTGTTACTAAAACGTTTCTTTATCTTAGCTTCACAATTAATTAATTAATCTAGTCATCGTCGTCGTCGTTGTTGTCATCATTGTTGTTGTCCTCGTTCTTGTCGTTGTCGTGGTCGTCGTTGTTGTCATCGTCGTCGTTGTCGTCGTCATCGTCGTTGTTGTCGTTGTTGTTATTATCGTCGTAGTCGTTGTCAATTTTTTTCTTGAAGAAAAAAACCATATATTTAATGTTAACAAATTTCAATGTAACTCGAACATTTAACAATAATTATAACCTTTATTGAAAAATTATGTTCAATAATGGGAGTGAGAGCAATGATGTGACGGTGGTGTGTACACCATTCTGTTTTGCTGTGGTGGTGCCCCACTTGTACAGCCCTGAGCAGGGGCTGACCCATATATTCCTGAAAAGGTTGTAGTGGCTTGTGCCCACGTTTGTTAGTGGTGGCAACGTTGCAGCTGTAGTTGTTGTTTTTGATACTGTTTTTATGGTTGCTTCTTCTTCCTATATTTTTTGATGTGCAGCTCTAATTTCCTCCAATCGTTTCTCAGTGTTCGGGTTTCTTCGTATTGTTGCTTGCGAATTCTAAATTGAAAGAAGAATTTGAATAATTAGTACATTTTTAATTTTTGAAAATTATTTGGAAGATTTTGAAATTTGTGCGCATTAGGTTGCCAAAGTAGAAAAAAAAGTCGCATTTAAAAGCGTTATGTAGGACTATATTTTGACTCGGATAGATAGGCAGACATACTAATTCTACTTAATTTTGTTGGTAATAAGAATTTCATTTCTCCCCCTTGGACTTTTTTCCTCCTGCTCTTTCTCCTTTTTCTTCTCCTCTTTTCTCTTTGGAGGTTGAGTTTCCTCATAATCAGGCGGTGGTGTTGGAGGTGATGGAGAAGATGATGAAGGAGGTGGTGGTAGTAGATCTTTTTTGGTAAATAACTAATTAAATAGCAAAGCTGGAAAATTATTTTATGATTATTTATTTATTTTTATTTATTATGTTCTTAAATGCTTATAAAATTTATTATAATTATTTTATGCTACTAACACATTTCCACTAAGTGATTTCATTTTTCCCCTCGAATTTCACGTGAGCTTTAGTATTTACGTGTTAAGCATTAATGTTATAAACAAATGGTTTCCATGGTTTCCACGCCTATGTTCAGAATGTGGAAATTCGAAATGTTAGATTTCATTTAAAAATTTAACTTCTGCGTTTTTAGCTCATTTTTGCATCGAATCAACAACCCAATAGCTATGAAATGAAATGTTACATTTTGAATTGACCATTGGATATTTTATCAGTTTTCAACGAAATACTTAAAAACTTCAGGAACACAACATTTTTGACATAAAAAACTACTTAACATTTTGTTTCTTCGATGAAGACAACGACAAGAACAGCGATGACAACGACTACGACGATGATGACAACTACAACGATGACGACTACGACAACAACAACGACGATAACGACAACAACGACGACGACAGCGACGGCGACGACCAGAATAATTAATCAATTGTGAATCTAAGATGAAGAAACTTTTAGTAACATCTATCCTAAAAAATATTCAAATACTCGTAGGAGTTTTCATGTATTTGCCCTTTTCCTCGGCCAGGAAAAGGGGTACGCTGCGGGATGCACATCTGGCTGAAGAAACTCAAGGCGGCAAGACAAGAACACAAAAGGTCCTTGTATTTTCAATGCCTTGAATTTTAGTCGTCTTGATTTCCTCGAAAATCAAGGCCTTGCCCGGATTTGCCTCGCTGTTCTCGTCTTTTTGCTTGGCATTCCTCGTTTTGAACTGCATCACTAAACTTAATAGTCTTCCACAACAACAATGAGAATTCTCTTCTATATTATTAGAAAATTTTTTGTGTGAAGAATACCGGTTTTCGAAAAATACTTGGATTCAATCGAAAATACCTAGAATCAATGAAACAACTATCTAGAAAAGTTGTCTAATAGCTAAGAAGTTGTTTAAAATTTATTTAATTTGCTATAAACGAATAAATGAGTGAAAATAGATTCATGGAGATTGGCAATGATTTGTAAATTGATTTGCAATAAATTTGAACAATTTATAGACAAAAACCGTTCTTCAATTGAATTCACGAAATATAATAAATAAATTGTTATTTTACAAATAATTATCCATATCAGGTACTTATGTTGAAATGAATCAAGTTTTTTCTATTGAATCGGCCAAAAATTAAACGAACATGTCACAAAATTATCAGATTTATTCATCCAATAACAACTGATGATTGTTTAAACAAATTTAATTAACAAATGCACTATCTGGCTATTTTTAGAGGTAAAAATTTGGTTTTTTAATGTATTAAAGTGTAAATAACTAATTTCTAAGCTTTCAGGGAGCTTATGTAAAAATAAACCATTTTCATCGTTAACAACAATTGTTTAAACAAATTGTTACCATCTTAGGAATTTTTTAAGAAAAAATTGCGTTTCTTTAGGGTATTGGCAGACAGTTATTTAGTAATGGCTCTGTGTTATCGGTCGATAACAATTGATAATTGTTTAAACAAAACTAATTACCAAGTGCATTTTTCGGCTATTTTTAAAGGTAAAAACTTGATTTTTTTAACGTAGACAACTGTTAATTACTAATTTCCAAACTTTTTTTTCATAAAACTCGATAACGATCCACAATTGTTATTGTCATTAATAATTTAATAGACAATTTTTTGCCTCTCATACATTTGGAAACATAAACTTCCCTTTTTATTATGAAATATATAGGCAATTACTTGGAGATAACACCTTGCTTTCATTTGATAACATACGATGATTTTTCAAACAAATGATAAGATTTTGTACGGCTGGACAGACCCTTTATACATACTAAGTAATTTCTAGAGGCATTGCTGCAGCTTCTGGAAGCAATGGTCTTTCTGGATTTACAAAATCTATTCTGAAACTAATTATGTAGAGATCAGCGGAGAATAAGAGGTAATGTAGTAAATCAGTATTTGTTGTAATACGTCTGCTTTTTCTGGTATTGTTTTCCCTGCATCTTTTAAAGTCTTTATACTGAGCTTCCTGTGTCTCTTCTGATAATTGACCGATCGAGACAACGAAGGAGTCGACTATATTGGACCATAAATTAGAACTTATTCTCCGCTGATCTTTATACAACTTGTTTCAGAACAGATTTTGTCAATTCAGAAAGACCATTGCTTCCAGAAGCTGCAGCAATGCTTCTAGAAATTACTTAGTGCGTACAGCGTGTCTATCCATCAGCACAAAATCTAATCATTTGTTTAACAAATCAAAACAGAAGTTTTTGTTTACAAATGTATGACAGAACAAAAAACTGTCTATAAAATTATTAATGACAATAAAAATAGTGATTATTATCGAGTTTTATAAAACAAAGTTTGAAAATTAGTAACTAACAGTTGGTTACGTTGAAAAAGCCAAGTTTTTACCTTAAAAAGTAGCCGAAAAGTGCATTTGTTAATTAATTTTGTTTAAACAATTGTTAATTGTTATCAGCCGATAGCACAGAGCCATTACTAAGTAACAGTCTACTAGTACTCTAAAGAAACGAAATTTTTTCTTAAAAAATGCCTAAGATGATAAAAATTTGTTTAAAGAATTGTTGTTATCAATGAAAAATTGTTGATTGTCATATGTATATGCTCCCTAAAAGTTTAGAAATTAGTTATTTACACTTCAGTACGTTGAAAAAACCAAATTTTTACCTCTAAAAGTAGCCAGATAGTGCATTTGTTAATTAAATTTGTTGAAACAATAATCAGTTGTTATTGGATCAATAAATCTGTTAATTTTGTGACATTTTCGGATTTCAATTGGCCAATTCAATAGAAAAAACTTGATTTATTTCAACTTAACTACTTACTATGAATAATTGTTTTAAAAATTTATTTATAAGATAACAATTTATTTCTTATATTTCATGACTTCAATTAAAAAACGGTTTGTGTCTATAACTTGTTCAAATTTAGCTCAAATCAATTCACAAATCACTGCCAATCCCCAAGATTCCATTTTCACTCACTTATTTGCTTATAAAAAATTCAATAAATTTTTTAACAATTTCTAAGCTATTAGACAACTTTTCTCGATAGGTGCTTTATTAATTCTAGGTGTTCTGGATTGAATCCAAGTATTTTTCGAAAACCGGTACTCTTCTAAAAAAAAAATTTTTTTACCATTTTTGTTATTAAATAAAAATAAAATAAAAAACTTTTTTCAAGATCGGACCTGACCGATTAATGTGGAATTTTATTACCTTTAATAAGAAAAACGTTCAAATCGGTTCACAAACCGCTTCGGAATATCAATTTGTACAGAGACATTCTTTTTGCCTCACTGTGCGACCTACAATTTCAGGTCATCCATGTAGAGAAGGTGGGTGAAATCGTATCTCTGCCTTTCTTTACGTTGTACCCATAGGACGTGTTGTTGAGTGTCCTACTAAGTGGATTCAACGCGAAGCAGAACCACAGTGCACTGAATGAATCTTCCTGGAAAATGCCGGTCGTAATGTTCATGAATCTGGAAATCTTCAGCAGCCCACGATCAAAATACATGATTCTCGTAACCCTCGGAGACATAACGTGACTCAAGAATTGAATCAAGCGTGGACAGATCTTGTGTGCCCTGCGGATCTCAAGCAAGTAATCGTGGGATACCGAGAGAAAAGCTTGTTTGAAATCGATGTATGCCATGTGTAGGTTGCGGTGAATAGTGTTGCGGTCGATAGTGTTGCGGTGAACCAGGCGCAAAAACATCTGCATTTTGCGCCTGGTTCACCGTTACCAGATCCTTTCAACCCCGCGAGTTACGACAGCAGCCTTTTTTTTCTTCTGTGAGGATGTTATTAGCGTCACAGTGCGCATAGATCTTGTCGGATATAATTGCTGTGAGGCATTTGTAGAGCGTTGCAAGACATGCTATTGGCCTGAAGGCCGATGTATTATGGGCGCTTGACTTCTTTGGAAGCATGTACGTGACTCCCTCAGTCATGAAGGAGGGCATCAAATTTCGGTGGTCAAGTATGGTCTGATAGCACCCAGCCAAGAATCCATGCACGCACGTAAGGTATTTATACCAAAACCTGTGCATATCCAGTCGAGGTGAAGTTTTTCGCCCTCATCAACACTCTGGCAATGTCAGAGGGAACGACGTTAGTTAGCTACAGTTCTAGAATTTTTGGCATGCGTTTTATTTTGACGTTAAACCAAGGTGCTCTTAAGTTGCTCTTGTTATATTTCCCCAGACAGTCTCCCAGTAACTAGTCATGTCTTCCAACCCTGGAACTTCGAACGTTCGATCTTGTCCTTGGGCTTTTACCGACTTCACGGTAGGACCGTTTTTCGTCTACCTTAAAAGCATAATTCTGCTCTTTTCTGGCATAAGACTTTTTGTATCTGCGCAGCCGCGCAGTTAGGAGAGCTAGTTTCTGCCGGAAGGTGTCAATTACTTCGTCCAACGTCAAATCATATGCTCCATATTCGACGCTTTTTGAACGAACAACGTCCGCCACGCGACGGGTCAGCATCTGGACTCTGTTGTCTCTTCTATATTGAGTCAACCTGCCCAGTTTGCATCTTACTTTACTGACCTCGTTTTCGATTCTGCGCTTCCTCCGCGAAACATGTTAGCCCTTCCGTATAGCGCTGTTGATGCCTTGAGGTCTTGTTCCTAACCGTAAACTCCTAACTGCTGCAACCGCTGCTCAGTAGACAAGAATATGTACCTGCGTGATAAATAGATCTCCACGCAGGTTTGTGTTCAGGTGACCTACTAATGCCAATAAGGCCTTAAAGATCTGAAGTTTTGGCAACGAATGCCTTTAAGCAGGTTCTACCTCATTAAAATCAAGTAGAGTGCGTTCGAAGTTCTCCTCGAGACGTTTAAAATTTTTAGAGACCTCGCAGGTCGATGTCATCGATGTCAATCCCATTGGTCCCGACGTCTCTGCCTGCAGCATTGACAACCTCCTCGTCTTCTGAAGCTTCAGGAGGTTCGCCATTTAAGGCAAGTGAATGGTATACTTGCATCCTAATGGTTTCTATTTCAACCTCAGATAGTAATCCGCGAACAAAAATGGTGTGCTTTTGGCCAGCTACATGTTGTTCTCTCACCCTTTCTGCCAAGTGGGGACACGTTTCCCACAAAAGGGAAACCTTTTGCTATTAGGAGCTTTGAAATAAAGTTAGAGAAGTGGCTTAATTCGGATATATTTGTAAACTTTTCAGATTTGAAGGAAGAAGATTGTGTACGGAAAGCTTTGATGAAATTTCGGCTGCGACAAAGAGACGCAGATTGATTATCATGGAGAAAACTTATTCGGCAATCGAGATTCAAGAAGCATTTCTCCGAATATTGAGAACTACTGAAACGGCGAACATTGCTAATGCAATTCTATCTCTTCTAAATGACACCAGTGATGCTTTAGATGATGCTATTAAAAATGCAGGTAATGAAGCAGGATGCTACTCTGCAGAAGAAGCTTCAGCTTTAATGGAAGATGCCAAGTTATCCGAGTATCAATACAATGGTATTCAATTTCAGGCGAAAACGCGATAGGCGGATATTTATCTTTCGTATTTAAAGTTGCAGAAGCAAAAAAAGAATGTTATTTGTCGAAGGTCCATATAATAAGAACAGAAGCTCACGTAAACCTTCAGTCTCTAATCGATCACTCAATAACACGACTTTTCAAAGACCCTAATTAAAAACTTCCTGCTATAGACAAGAGGGTGAAAATTTCTAATTTAGATTTACTTACGAAATATGGCTGCGATGAAGCTTCAGATCAGGAAACGAATGATCAGATGTTTGCGGAAAAAGATTCATCGGATGTGACTCTGTTTACAATATCGATAGTACCATTATGACGAAAAGTGAGTGAAAGTTCGACAGTTGTTTGGAGCAATCCTCATGCTTAATCTCCCAGACTATGCATACTAGAGGTGTGCAAAAATCTCGATGCCCGATACTCGACCGGGTCGAGTCGAGCTTTTAACACTTCGAGTCGAGCCGGGCTGGGCTCGATCAGTCTCGGGCTGGACCGAGCTCAAGCCGGGCCGAGTACTTTCAAAAGCTCGAAAAATTTCGGGTTCTTGAACAGGTTCGAGTTCTCGAAAAAAATTGAGTACTCGAAACTTTCGGGTTCTCGAAGAGGTTAGGGTACTTGAAAATTTCGACTGCTCGAAAAGGTTTGGCTACCCGAAAATTTCGTGATATCGAGCAGGTTAAATCAAAGATAAATGTGATTGATTTGATTTATTGTTAATTGTTTAAACAGTTTTTATTGTTTAAATGTAACTTTTGACGAATAAGGCAGAAAAATGTAGTTTTTCTGCAGATTGGTTAACAAACTCATCAGAATTATGGTATGTCTGGTATTCTTACCACTTATAATTGTTTAAACGATTTCCATTTGTTTAAACATTTTTCTTCGACAAAATATAAGAAAGTTACACCTTCTTCAAGTAACATGAAGTATGAACCAATTGGATTACATCAAAGATAAAAACGATTGATTTAATTTATTGTCAATTGTTATTATTTAAATGTAACTTTTGACTGGAATAATGCAGAAAAATTTATTTTTGTGCAAACTGGTCAACCAACTCGACAGAATTCTGACATGTCTGGTATTTTTGCCACTTATTCATAATTTTTTAAACAAATCCCATTTGTTTAAACATAGTTTTTCGACAAAATTTTAAAAATGTACACCTTCTCCATGTAATATGAACTAATTGGTTTATGTTAAAGATAGGAACGATTGATTTACTTTATTGGTAATTATTTAAGCAATTGCTTTTTGAATAACTTTAATTAGTACCTCTCTCTAATTGAAAAGTGGTCAAAAAGTGGAAATTATCAGAAAAAACCGCATTTTTCTAGCATCTCTGGAGGAAAAGATACACGCATCTACCGTTTTATGGCCGGCCCCGGGGGTAGATGGCCATGTATCGAGCGCTATAAAAATCCAGCTTGAACCGGATTTAAAGCGACGAGCGTGGGCCGTCAATGGACGCTCAGGGGGTAGACAGAACCATTCAAGCGTAAACACATGAAGCTAGTCAACGATTGAGCGGTAATAAATCGGTAGATGGATGTAGTTGTAAACAACTAAAAAATTGTTTAAACAATTGCTTTTTAAATAACCTTAATTAGTACCTCACTCTAATTGAAAAGTGGACAAACAGTGAAGATTATCAGAAAAAAACCGCAACTTTCTAGCATATCTGTAGGAAAAGATAAACAATTAAAAAATTGTTTAAACAATTGCTTGTTAAATGACCTTAATTAGTATCTCACTCTAATTGAAAAGTAGACAAACAGTGGAAATTATCAGAAAAAACCATAACTTTCTAGTATATTTTTAGGAAAAGATAGTTGTAAACAATTAAAAAATTGTTTAAACAATTTCTTGTTAAATAACCTTAATGAGTACCTCACTGTAATTGAAAAGTGGACAAAACAGTGAAAATTATCAGAAAAAACCGCAACTTTCCAGCATATCTGTAGGAAAAGATAGTTTTAAACAATTATAATTTGTTTAAACAATTGTTTTTTAACAAAACTTAATTAGTACCTCACTCTAATTGAAAAGTGGACAAGCAGTGGAAATTATCAAAAATAATCGCAACTTTCTAGCATATCTGTAGGAAAAGATAGTTGTTAACAATTATAAATTGTTTCAACAATTGTTTGTTAGACTACCTTAACCCTCTGGTCTACACCATTTTTCGTCGCCACGTTGAAGTACACCCGGGTCACCAGTGACACAGAAAGTTTTATTCTATATAAAGATGGTTCAAGTTTGTTGTTTTTGTATTATATATAGTGAAATGAAATCGTCATA
>JBAGKK010002440.1:0-12578 GCA_037177015.1 Euceroptres primus | reverse complement strand
ATAATATTAATTCCTGAAGAAGAAAGATTAATTAACTATCCCTATTGATTTGATAGTTTTGGAAAGTTTAAGAACCTTTAAGAATCTTATTGAACATTTAAATAAAAGATGATTCGAAAAAACAGTAAAACTTTTTAACATGTCACTTTTTTCACAAAATGACATTTTTTACAGTTCACCGTTCTTTCTGTTTCGCGTTATATTTCTGATAACGAAGAGTTTTTCAAAGTAGGACAAAGTATCAATGAGTATTCAGTAGTTTTGGAACAATAAATTTTTTATCCTAAATAATTCTCTTAAACTTTTAGGAGCAACTGCAAATTAAGCTTCGAATTTCTGAGAAAAATTATTTAATTTAAAATAATTATTTATTTTATCATTTGTTATATTAATTATTTTTTAAATTTAATAAACAATTTTTAAATCTTTAAATGTTTTCTTTTAGACTCGTTCATGATGTTATGGTCGACGATTCTCCAACTTCGTCACAAGGGAGTGACACAGATGTTGGTAGATCCTGCAGAGATGTTGTGGACTCTGAGGATGAGGACGTGGTGGTCATTCACAGGCACGAGACTCAAAGTGGACACAGCTCACCTGACAGTGAAGTCGAGTTTGAACATCGCTGTTCTATAGTAGCTGATAGCGATTTCAGGTGTTCAATTTAGTTATAATACCCAATTTCTAAAGAATGTTTTTAGAAAGTAATTTTAAAGAATCGACTGACTTATTCGAATTTATGTATAATTGTATGAAGTTGTAGTTTCCTAAAGATTAGATGTATTCTTTGAATTAATTAATTTATAATAATGTTTTTATATACTTTTAATATTTCTTTTTAAATTAAATATTTAGAATTGACTAATTGAATGTTTAGACTTGAATGCTAGAAGACCTTATAATACTAAACATAGTGTCCTTTGACCCTTTTCCAGAAAAATAAATAGATGGCACTAAAGAAACTTAAATTATTTGAACAGTTCGTAACTCAGATTTTCGAGATTCACACTTTGAAACGTTTGCTTTATATTATGCAAAAAAAATTATCAGTTCTACAAAAAAAAATAAATGAAAAGTTGCTTCCAGCAACCAGACCAACCTTATGATATGTTTTCGGGGTCGCTGAATCCGAATCTGGTGTCAGATTTGCTCCATCACGTCAGGTTTTTGAGTAAATTAGCCTTTTTGGACATTTTTTGGAAACAACAGGTTGCGAACCTGACGTTCTAGAAACTTCTAGTAAGGTTTAAATTAAAGAATGAACCTTGTTTTTTTGAGGAGATTATATAGAAAAAATTATTTTTGTCGCCTATCTTGAGCGATAACAGGTTTCTGCTGCGCGCGCGCTGGCTCACCACGGCACCCGGGTGGTAAACAGTGATAAGCGCATGGGCGCCCAGCAAAAACCTGTCACCGCTCAAGATAGGCGACGGAAATAATTTTTTTAATATAATCGCTTTAAAATACAATGTTCAATCTTTAATTTGAGCCGTATTAGAAGTTTCTAGAACGTCAGATTCGCACCCTGTGTTGTTTTCAAAAAATGGCCAAAAAGGCTAATTTTCTCAAAAACCTGACGTGTTGGAGCAAATCTGACACTAGATTCAGATTCAGCGACCCCGAAAACATATAAGGTTGGTCTGGTTGCTGGAAGCAAATTTTCATTTTTTTTTTGTGGAGCTTTGATTATCCAGAAGATCACTTTAGATCCATCTGATGAAAGTAGAAGCCCGCATTGCAGTTTCTCGTCTTAGAGCATGATGTGTAGATTAGCTGACAATTCTATTACCCTTGGGTGATATTAGCTTGTTCGATGGACTGAGCAGTAGGGGACGATCATCCCTCTACGGTGCAGGACTCGGTGGAGGTCTCAGAACTGGAAGTGGAGGTCGGGACAGTGTCGTCAGTGATGTGGGTGACTCTTGCTCTTCTTTGGGTTCCTGGACCACTCCTGAGCATCGACCCACTAGCGGAGGAATGGAACGAAAGCGCAGAAGACTTCCGGAAATTCCTAAAAACAAGAAGAGTGAGCTATCCAAAATTTATCTAAAACAAAAATACAGAAAGGCAATATTATTCAACGATAAAGAAGGTAGATAATTTCCACATCTGATAATTTCTGTACAGGATGGTCAGACATGGAGATGAATTGTTAATAGAGAAAGTAGTTGTTAGTGGGACTATTTTGATAACTTTTCTTTTCTTTCCAATAATTTTATTTTAATTTCTTTAATTAATATTTGATAGAGGGGCTCACTTATTTCGAGATAGGTAGTTTCTGTTCTATTTTTGTTTGGAATTTTAAACTTATGGTTATTATGTGACATCGAAGTTGAGACCGCAAGCTAAAAGCCACAGAGAAACTTCAATTACAAGAGATTGTAGATAAACGTGTTAAGAGTCTTTCGAAATCTTGCAGCTTTTGCAAACTCGGGTCAAATGTCTTTGGCTGAAGAATTAGGAGCTGCAGCTGCGGCGGCGGCAGCTTCCAGTTCTGGAAGACCTCACTTGATGCTGAGAAAGTGTCATCCAAGATTACGCCATGAGGATAGCTCTCCTGACAGCGAGAGAATGGCAACTGATAGTGGTCACTCCACTGCTCATTCACCTGATAATGGCCCTAAAAGTGTATCACCGATTCCTTGCAGTACTCTCCAGAATGTCGACTCTGTCTCGCCTGACAGCACTCCTGGTAGGATTTTAAAAATTAGAGAAAAGAAATTTTCATTTTAAAAAAAGTCGAAAATTACGATGCCTTGAATCAAAATAAAGTTCTTGCTGTTTTTTTAGATTATTGAGAACTTATTTATATTAGAGAATTTGTAAAAATGTGTGAATTATTTTTGCATTCTTCGTGGCTTAAAAATGGTACAAATTTAAAAATCCAAAGTAGATGCTTTATTTATGCTATCAGGAAGTAGCGGTGTACCATTTACACAACTAGAATTGCTCGAGGCAACCCACAGGGGATTGCATAAATTCGTTCCTCGCCACCACGATGAAATTGATCTTGAAATTGGTGACCCTATATACGTTCAGAAGGAAGCTGATGATCTTTGGTGTGAAGGTTGGTTAAACTTGGAATTATATTTATTATAAACTTTTTGTAGAGTACTCCAGAATCTTGTGAAAGCAAGTCCAAATTTTTAAATTCTTATTTTCTTTCAAAACTTGTAGAATCTGTCAGAAGATTTTTTCTTTGTTCCCCTTGAGTACATATATTTAAATATTCTGAATTCTCAATTATTATATCCAGATTTTTTCAGAATTTTACGGTATCTGCAAAATCTGTTAGAATCCTGTAAAATTTAATAGAATACTCTACAATTTTCTAAACTTACAGAATTCTTTAGATTTTTCAGAATATTCTAGAATTTTCCAGAAGATTTAAAGTCCTGTAGAATCGTCCAAAATTCTCCAAAAAAAAAAACTACCAAAATCTTTTTAAATCCTCTAGAATTTTCTGAATTCTTCCATAAAATTTCTAAACTTTCTAAAATCCTCTAGAATCTTCAAAAATCCTCCAAGAAATCTCTTAGAATCTTTTAGGATTATTTACAGAATCTTCATTCATCTTCCATAATTGTCTATAATTTTGATTCGTTTTGTTTTCTATACAATTTTTTCTTCCTCAAAAAGGTCCCCTATTTCTCTTTAGAAAAATTAGGGATAAAGATCACTGAAATAAAAGTAGAATCCAGAATAAAAGTAGAAAGAAAAACCATCACTAAAATAAAAGTAGAATCCAGAATAAAAGTAGAAAGAAAAACCATTTTCTCATCTCAAATCTAAATTGTTTAATTTTCTCTTTCCGCATTTAGGTGTGAATTTAAGAACCGGACGTCAGGGAATTTTTCCATCTGCTTATGTAGTGGACATGGATTACAGTGATTTCGATCCCTCAGCTCCGAAAGTTAAGAGAGAGCGATATCTCCTAGGATATCTGGGATCTGTGGAGACTTTGGCTCATAAGGGAACAAGTGTTGTTTGCCAGGCGGTGCGTAGAATCGTTGGCAACACATCTCATTCATCTCCTAATTCTCAAAGCTGCATTCTTGAGGTTTCTGATCAAGGCCTTCGGATGGTGGACAGAAGCAAACCTCCTGTAAGTTTAATTTTATTAGAAATTTCTTTCAAATCTACACTATTTGCTAATTACAAAAAAAAATTCTTTAAATTTTTTTTGGCAGAAAAATCGAGGTCCTTGTCACGATTACTTCTACTCGTTGAAGAACGTGTCTTTTTGTGCATTTCATCCTCATGATCATCGTTACCTCGGTTTTATCACGAAGCATCCAACTCTGCAGAGGTTTGCTTGCCACGTATTTATTGGTCAGGAATCCACAAGACCAGTTGCTGAAGCTGTTGGGTAGGAATCAAATTAATATTTTCGAACTAAAGATAAATTTTCGAAAAGCAATTAAAGATAATAATTGAACCGAGAATGAAGCGAAATAGGAAAATGAAGTATATTTTTATTTCCAGGCGAGCCTTTCACCGATTCTACACCAAATTCATTGAGACTGCTTTCCCAGTAGAGGATATCTACATTGAATAAGAAGCCTAGTTTGACGTAGCGATCACAATTGAAGAGACGAAATGTCGATATCTATTATCCCCCTGTAAATAATCCGTCAGTTGTAGATATGAAGTATTAAACGCGAATCAAACATTTAAAATGGTGAATATATCTTAAGGATGTAATTACAAAGGGACCGACAGTGCAATTCGTTTTAATTTAAGATTATTACTAATTTATAAAAGTTCTTATGCATTTTTTATCAGTGAAATCTCGTACGTATTTAAGATCGATTTAATACTATGTTCTTTAAACTTTTGTTCCTCTTTACTGTACTTTGCTATCTTTTGCGTTGGCAGTTGACTCAATATAAGACCTCAAAATGCAGATGGCTGCTGACGCTTTATGTCGCCTGATCGGTTGAGATTTGTATATTTTTATATTATCTGCGAGAATCATAAATTCTGATGCTATTGAATTTCGTTTTTTTTTTGTTTTCAAAAGTCCTTTCCTAGATTAAAATTACACAGTTTTATCTCTCTAAGTAAAAAAAGTGGAGCTGGAGTAATTCGGATATTCAAAAAGAAGGATATAATAGAGAAGAATTTCTTCTTTTGTCATGATTTGTACATATATATTTTCTTCAGACAGCATTATTTACAAAAATTTTCCGCCTTTACGACGTCTTCAGTAGCTCAGTCTTGACACATTAACTAATAACGCATGTAGGTCAAAGACCTCTGATCATTATAGCAGAATCCATATTATTCTATTAAGATTATGAATGAATTTTTAAAAAATTATGCTTGTAAATACAGTTAAGACTACTTCTTGAAGTTCCGTTTAAATATTATAAAAGAACTACTCGTGGAGCTGATTCTGCCCTTGCGAATCAGCGTGGGCGTGCTTTGAAAGATCGTTTCTTTTTATTTTATTTATTTTTTTTGTCAAAGTGAGGTTTGTAGACGCGATTAAAACAAGAAAGGAAAA
Source organism: Euceroptres primus (assembly GCA_037177015.1). NCBI lineage: Eukaryota > Metazoa > Arthropoda > Insecta > Hymenoptera > Figitidae > Euceroptres > Euceroptres primus. The sequence goes on along the minus strand of JBAGKK010002440.1, from coordinate 7,069 downwards.
TCAGCTAACGATACACAAAACCGGGACTGACAATTAACGCTATTGCACAAGTTCTTCAGTTTTCCGCATTTTGCGTACTACATTGAATTTCGTTTCGCAGATTCTTTTGACTTGAACCCTGCACAGCTTCCTTAATTCCGTTTTACAACACGCACGACAATCTTAGCTTTATCATCTCAAGGAATGGAAAATTCGTTTACATTCTGAAGAATACTCTCGAGAACACTCGCAAGTGGTGAAAGTCGTAGTACATTTTTCTCTACCGTAGGATGTCACCTAACTTCGAACACTGGCCCTAACTTCGGACCCCTATTTTTCTTGGATTTTTTCTAATTTTTTAATACATAACTAACTTTTCACACGATGTCAGGCTTTGGACTTTTAATTTATGTTACTTTTATAACATTCAATTATCTAGAAAGAAAGAAAAATAGGTGTTCGAAGTTTGGGTCAGTGTTTTCGTGTTTCTACGGTACTCTCACAAATATATAATATGAATATTTAAAAAAAATAGAAGAAATCTGAGACTTTATAAGCTTTCAGATTCTTTTTAGAAATAAAATTTGTATAATACTAATCTCGCGATTTGCAATCATACAAATAATTTGTAATCATTCAACTAAAAATTTATTAACAACAAATTTCATTAAATTTTAGAAAATTTTCATAAAATGAAAAAATTAACATAATTCACAACTTTCTGAATATTTTCAAGAATATTGGGACAAGCGAAGTTCTAGCAATTCTAAACGATGATTATTGATTATCCTCAGAGAATATCCCTTCAATAATATTTACAAATTGCTTGCGCGGTATTTGCAAGGAGGTAGGAAGCGGTTATCAGTGGGACGATCACGGACTCGCAATTCTTGAATTAAAACTCGCGATACTTTCAGCACGCCACGCGCCTTGAGAAAGACGCAGACGAGAGAGGCTCCTCGATTCTAATTTCATTGAAATACCAATGAGTCAATTTTTCATTAAATAGACTTTCAAAGCGGTATCAGTAAGGTGTCGAGTACTTTCGATTATATGTTTAAGGTGTCTGATGGCTTCAATCAAAATACGATTCTCGTTGTTGATTTTCTATTATCATCGTAAACATTCTTACAAATCTCTACAAGTTATATTAACATGAAGTTTCAATTTCCTCTTGTCATCAGAATTATTTCAGAAACACAAATTTTCCTGATTGCACCATTACCAATTTAACAGACACTTAAACTGACCTCAGATTACAAATTATGGTGCACTTAGGCCCGTTAATCGAATCTTTCAACAAGATTTGTTCTGAAAATTATGGAAAAAAGTCAAGCTTTCATCGAAATCACCGAAAATTTTTTCGTTTAAAGCGACTTCATACGACTTTAATTCGTAGAAAGTACGGTTGTCTTTTCCACCGGGTTTCAATTAATCTTCGCCCTTTTTTCCAGACTTCAGTTGCAAGTGAACCCTTACACATTTCGAGTTTTTTTGTTTATTGACTCGAAACACTATTTAGGCTTGAAAGAAATTCATCACTCGTTCATTTAATAATTGTCGCATACATTAAGAACTTTTCGTTTATGTCACATCCAAACTGATAGGATTCGTACAAACCTTAAGGGTATGTGATACATAATTACGTCACGAATTACCGACCGATTTTTTATTTACATTCAGCGGGTTGACTAAGAGAGAAATGCAAATATAACGCTAAAATTTTGGGAAATAATAAAGAATGTATTTAGGCATTGATGTTTGGTGCGTTTCAGTTTTCATTTAAAAAAAAATTTTTTCAAAAACTTTTTTTTTCAAAATAAAAATTGAAATGCGCCAGGCATCGATTCCTTAATATATTCCTTATTATTTCCTAAAATGTCAGCAATATATTTGCATTTCAAAAATTCAAAACCATGTGTCAAAAATCAACAAAGAGTAAAATATTATAACTAGGATAAAGATTTCGAAATTCTAATAACTTGCCTCCTCTTACAAAATATCTAATAACTTGCCCCCTCTTACAACTGAAAACCCAGTGAGCACAAAAGTCGGGGACATCCCTGGGACGTCCAATGTCAGTCCAACCAACATCCCAAAGACGTCCAATGTCTTAAAGGCGTCCTTGAGACATAAGACATCCCCGGGGCGTCGATTGGACTGACATTGGACGTCTCTGTGATGCCTCATGTTTTTTTGCCCACTGGCAAATGTTCAATTAATTTTTCGATTTAAACAGGCCTGAGATTATATGGAGGCCATTGAGGTCCGGCCGTTTTTTCGAGACGCATTATATTTTTACCCCCCCCCCCACACCTAGGGCCTACCCACCTATTTTTGTACAATCTCAGGCCTGAATATAGAAAATTAATTATTAAAAGAAACTTTACACAAAAAATTTTTTTGATATTCAAAAGTTTATCCATTAAACTTTATTATCTAAAGTTTGACAAACTGCGAAATCTCTACCCTAATAGTTAACGTATTTACAAAGTAGATAAAATACAAATGTAATTTTTAGTCGTACAACCTCGTTGCAAGATGTTATATTAGTATTTGTACACTGTAAAAAATCCGTTGTAAATGTATCTTTATGTCCAATGATTCACGTGGTAATATTACACTTTTAGTGTAAAATTCCAACGTTAATCACTGCAATTTTACACTAAAAGAGTAATATTATCACCTGAATCAGTGGACATAAAGATACATTTACAACGGATTTTTTACAGTGTACGTTATAACAATGTCACCGGGAAGTACTTTTTCTAAAAAGACTGCCTTTGAAAATTCTTCGCCATTTTTTTTTTCAAACAGCTTGTTGTTAATTGTATGAATAAATAATTGACCAGAGAATGATGAGCGTCTCTTATCCGGATCATTGTGCGAGTTGGAACGTACTTGATGAGTTTGATGTGATTGCACAACTTACAAATCACTTAATTTACAAAACACGATATCAACAATACAGGAATTTTACAATACGACATTTGTGTATTGCATTCACGAAGAGAAATCGCTGTGAAGTAGATTGAATATATTTTTTGTGAGTAAATTGAATCTTTTGGACTTAGTTCAATCTTTTTTTAGAATGAGTAGAAATTTGAAAATGCTCTCCGATAATAAGTTTTCATGATTTTGACGTTAGTAATTTTCGTACGCGAACAAAATTTACAGTTATTGCGATGCACGTAAACGTTATCAGTACATCAATATTAACACGCTTAATTTATACAGCCATATTTGAGATTTAATAGCTTCGATAACACAATCGAGCTGTATGTGAGCAAATGCTTATTACTCTTTTTAATGCAGAGATTGTAATACATAAAGACTTTTTGACGCGACGAGCAATCAACAATAATAACGACTTTGCTTCATCATTTTAAATAAAATTTGTTTAGATATTATGCCCAAATCGATTTAAAAAATAATAATAATATAGTCTTTATAATTTTAAGTCAGCATGCAATATTATTGCAAGATGAAAAACAAATTAAGTCTAGGACTCAAAGAACTTTTTCTCTCCGCTTTCATTAAACGTCAAACGTTCAATGATTTCTTTCAGGTATAATTTATAAATAAAATTTAAATCTTCGTTTCTTATCTGAAAAATCTGATGTCAATAGCATCAGTCGTTATCACAAAATAAAGTACTGCACGGTTTTTTTACCTCGCAGTAGTCGTGTTCTTTGTCTAGATTTTTCCTTAATTGCGATGAGCTAATTAGAAGTAGCACTACTAATGATCCACTGTTTAGCATGTGAATTTAGTTGACTTATATGGGGCATTATTTCTGAAGTGTACGCACCCGAAAAAATGAATTTCTCCGATCGGGCTCAAATTTACAAAAAGTTTAGTCCTATTAGATGGCACTTCAAAAAAAAAAAAAAAGATTGATCAGTTTGGTCAAAAACTCGCCGAGGTAGAGGGGGTGAAATTTTTGCACTTTTAGCAAAGAGCCTCTATTTCGGATATAAATATCTTTATGTATGACATATAAAAAATTTTGACACAAACGTTTTCGATAGATTTTTTCCCAATCTTTTGAATAAAAAAAATTTTGAAAAATTCAAAATGTAGCCATCATTTTTGAAAATCAAAAATATTTTTGATTTTTTTTAAGTTCGAGCATTTTTTTCCTTTTTTTAAAAAACTAAAAATAAAGCTTGAGATGCTTACTTTCAGATCCTTGAATAGAAAAATGTTTTTTGGTTGTTTTTGAAAAATTGAATTTTAAGTAACCTGGTAAATTAAAAAAAATTAGTTTTTGATAAGAAACAATATTCTAAAAGCAGAAAGCCAAAAAATTTTTTTTGTTGATTTGGGAATTTTTTGAAAATTTTCAGAAATGAAACTTTTTTCATTTGGTTAATTGCGCATTTTTAATGTACAATTTACATGTAATGTACATAATATAATAAGTATGAATGTCATTTGTAGATTAAAAATGCGCAATTAATGAAATTTAAAAAATTTCATATTTGAAAATTTTCAAAAAATTCTAAAATCAACAATTATTTTTTTGTATTTCCGTTTTTACAATATTGTTTATTATGAAAAACTGAAAATGCAAAAAAATTTCCGAATTCTTTTCGCACATAGGAAAATTTTTTGAATTTACCAGGTTACTTAAAATTCAATTTTTCAAAAATAACAAAAAACGACATTTTGCTGTTCAAGGATCTGAAAGTAAGCATCTCAAGCTTTATTTTTAGTTAAAAATAATGCCTTCTCATATAATGAGAATGTAAAAAAAAAGGGTCGAATTTAAAAATAAAATCAAAAATATTTTTGATTTCCAAAAATGATGGCTAAATTTTGAATTTTTCAAAATTTTTTTTATTTGATTCGAAAGATTGGGAAAAAAATATTTCGAAAATTTTTGGTTAAAAATTTTTTATATGCCATACACAAAAAGATATTTATATCCGAAATAGAGGCTCTTTGCGCAAAGTACAAAAATCTCATCCCCTCTACCTCGGTGAGTTTTTGACTAGATTTTTTTTTTTTTTTTGAAGTGCCATCTAATAGGACTAAACTTTTTGTAAATTTAAGTCCGATCGGAGAAATTCATTTTTTGGGTTGGGTACACTTGAGAAATAAAATCCCATATGCATTGTTAATTAAATACATACTGTTTATAATACGACTTTGTCTCGTCGAGCATCCACCGCACAAAGTGTTTCTCATAAACCGAAAAATCGATAAAGCTATAGTGAGAGAAAGAAAATTTAAATTAATCCTCAATTTTTCTCGTGACCCACTGAACTTCTCGCGATCCACCTCCGCATCTACAATAAATCGTACATAAAACGAAGTTTATTACACGTTATAGTGCAACTTCTTTTGAAATGGGTAATAATATTTACAGGATTGTTTTTTTTTCTCGTAAAATTTCAAACTGCCATCTGTGAAGTAGTAGTACTGTTTGCCTTGTCACAAGCTTGTGGACGAATGGGACTTTTCCGCTGCTCATCGTCAATGGAAACAGAATATTCTGTGTGGAGCATAGTGATTAGTAGACTAGACACAGTACAACTTATGGCGTAACGAGGGCATTGCATCTGTTCCTTAATTTATGCTTTTGACTCTTTTTTTGACAACTTTTGCCACGTCGTAAGAGTATCGACGTCACATGGTTCGCGACATTCTTTAGAAGAAATTTTTCAAGGAGATTTCGTTTTCACGGGGTTTTAGCACTTTTTCGCTATCGTTTCGATAGTCTTTTCAGGTCGGTTGGGACCTCACTAACTCTATTTTTCTGGTGAACTTCGTACGCCGATCTTGAGTTTTACCATCTAATTGACTGGATTTTGTGGTGCTCTTTCTGCAATGTCTTCAGCAACTGCTTTTGTACCTTATGATCTGCCTGCAATAGAAAAAGTCGAATTATTTCCCTTTTTAACTGAAAAAATAAGGAACCAACACTGAATCTGCACAATTGAACTCCTGGATCGTAGAAGGGCAAGTAAAGTTATTTCGCTGATGGTGGGAAGGCCCCTGAGCATTGTTGAAAAAATTATTGAATTTTAATTTGTTAAACATATATTCTAGTGGGAAATTTGATTGCGCGTCTTTTTTCCTCTTGAAAAAAGTTTTGACTTTTCCCCCCTAACATCAATACTAAAATAGTATATTACATACCTAGGCCAGTAAAATAAGAAATGTCTCAGATCACATGTAATTGTCGGCCGAGGCGAAGCCGAGATTGACAAACATGTGATCTGAGGCTTTCTTTTTTACTAGCCAAGGTGTGTATACTATTTTTCTGCTTGACGACGCCAGAAAGCGGCAACTTCGTTTAGTGCAGCGGCCGGGAAGTTGACGCTTTCTGGCCAGAGGGCAGAAAATTTAATTGCTGATAATAAGTCTGTTCGATGCCCAAAGCTTTCACAAAAAGTAGCATCCCCCTATCAAATGCGGAAACCACCCTTATTTCACACCACAGATTAAAAAAATTCCGGAAAAATAACCCAACATTAATACTAAAAATTTGATTGCTGATAATGAGTCTGTTCGATGCTCAAAGCTTCCACAAAAAGTAGCATTCCCCTATCAAATGCGAAAACCACCCTTATTTTACACCAAAGATTTAAAAAATTCCGAAAAATTAGTCTAACATCACAAAATGTTGCACAAAACGTCCCCTATCAAATGTGGAAACCATCCTTATTTCACCCCCAGGATTAAAAAAATTCCGGAAAATTACCCTAATACCAATAATAAAAATTTGATTCCTGATTATGAGTCTGTTCGATGTACAAACCACCCTTATTTCACCTAAAAAGATTTTAAAAATTCCGGAAAATTGGCCTAACATCAATACTACAAATGTTATTGCTGGTAATGACTCTGTTCATTGCCCAAAGCCACCACAACAAGTTGCATCCGGCTATCAAATGTCACCCTTAATCTTAAAATATTTTAGCAAAATTAACCTTATTTCAATAATCGACATTGTATGGTTGATAAAACATAAAATCTCAAGGTAAAAATTGCAGGGTGGCCGCTTTAACCCTCAAAAGGTACACTCCAACCCAGCATACGTAATCGGTACACTGGTGCGAATTGGTTTTTTTGCAATGTT
>JBAGKK010002429.1:0-12579 GCA_037177015.1 Euceroptres primus | reverse complement strand
TATACATATGTGACGCGATCCGAGAAAAGGGACCTACTCAGCAAAAAATCGATTTTCGGATTATGATGGATTCTATAAGTTCTTTAATTGGTCTTTTTAGAGGTGCGATCAGAAATTTTGGATCTGCATTATTTTACAAGATATAAATTATTGAAAGAGTTTTTGAATGCGTGCGGAGCGGCCGAGATTTCTTCAATCGCTCGCCCTGTAAAATTTCACTTTTGCTTAGTAGGTCACATTTCTCGGATCGCGTCACATATGGAGAAATACATATTCATATATTATTATACTTATTATACTTCACATATTATTATACTTATTATCTTTTGCTGTGAAATATTTTAAATTTCTAATGTAAAACAAATGCGCGAAACTCAAACTTAAAGTCTATGAAAAAATTTTTTATTCTAAGTATTGAAATAAAGTTGAGCTTTTATTAAAAAATTTATAGTTACATTATAATTCTACTTCTTCCTCTAGTGTTTTTGCACGCGATACGAGTTCAGCAATGTCTTTGCCCCTAGAATAGAAAAAGAAGATAAAGAATTTTAATAAAAATAAACATATTGCAAATTTAATGAATAAAGTATTATTAAATACTAACATTTGGGAAAGATTCGTCTTGATCGTCTCCACTTGTTTTTGTTTGAAAACTATTTCTTGCTTTTCTCCATTCATTTTTCGACTTTCACCGCGGATGTTTTGTTTATCTGACTTTTTTTTGAGCTGCTCTAAACGAACAGATAAGTCTTTAACTTTATCGTCCATCAATCTCAATTCCTCGGCCTCTGCTCTCTCTACTGGTGTCATTGAAGGTTCTTTTAAATTTACCAATCGAAGAACTTCTTCAGCCCTGCAAAAATAATTGTAAATTAAATTTGACTTCACTCTCCATTTACGAACTTTAAAAAAGCGAGTAAAAAAATTAATACCGTTGAGCGAGTTCTTCCTGATGATCTTTAATGTCCTCGTAACGTTCAGCTAGTTTTTCTGCTGTCTGCTGAAGTTCCTTCTTCATTTGAATCAAGTATTCCAGTTCCTTCAACTGATGATTTTTTAAAGCCTTCAGAGTTCGTACTTTCTTTCCAATTTCTTCACGTACTTTATCGTGTCGTGAAAAGTGCTGGGATCTAAAGATAGTCGTGGCTCTGTAAAGCAACTGAAAAGTAAAAGAAGTTTCAAGAACTGGATTCAGTTCAGTAAATAGTAAATAGTAATTTACTAAATGGTAATTGAGTTTACTAAATTCAGTTTACTAAACAGTAATTCAGTAAATAGTAATTTAATTCATAATAATTTACCTCCAGATATTCCCGAGCAGTCAGATTTTGTCTAAGTCCGAGCATTGTGATTGGCTGAGAAGACTCGTGTCTTAGAAATTGTTTAATGTAAAGATCGAAAGGTTCTTTAGTTACCTGTAAATAGCAATAAATTAATCCTAATAAAATTTTGAAAATTTTTAACACAATTTCTGCTTGAAAAATATTTTGTGAACTTGAATATTATTTTTCATAAATAGAAAGAAGTACCTTTTTACACGGACTATTAACTGGTCGTGGTAATTCGATTTTCGGTAAATAGTGGAAGTCAACGATCGACAAATCAACTACAATTCCAGTGTGCAAAAGAGAAATCAAAATACAGGGTTCTTGCAATAATCCGAATCCAAGAATAGGAGTCGCTTCTTCAATCCCAGTGTGTTTTGTCCGAGTGCAAACCAAGTATTGAGAATTTGATTGATTTCCAAGCAAGGGAAGATATAAATCAAAGTTTTCTGTCAAGAAAGAAAATCATAAAAATAACACCAAATCTTGATTCTTATTTCTAAGAATATTTTTTTTTAAATCATTAACCATCAAAAAAATAAAAATATTGATTTTTCGAATTTACCTTCACCTGCATTGATGTATTCATCTAACTGAGAGACCATTGGAAGATTTACCACGTGAATTCCGGCATTGTGGGAGCAAAAGTACCTGCAGAAACAATAAACCATGAAAAATTGATATTAAATATAATTAATTTAATATTTAATTAAATTAATTAATCAACCCATTAAGGACCAAATGGACACTTTTTATACTTATTTGAACAGCTTTATTCACTATGAAATCGGTCCTCAAAAAATCGAAATTAGTAATTTCTTACGTAAAATTGTCTGAATTTTCGATTCCTGCAGTGAGAATTTTGAAAAAATGCATATTAAAAAAGTTATATTTGTTTATTTAACAAAAATACGAAATTTGCATGAACATTTTTTTGTATTTCATATTTTCGCAACGAAACCGTAAGTGAATTTCTTCAATTAGTAAATTTTTCGCGTCATTGGATCCTTATCTTCAAACTGTAAGAGTAGGTTTTTTAAAATTCAAGATGGCAGCATCCAATATGGCGACTAAAAGTCAAATTTTTTTCTTTTTTTGATATATTTGAATACAACAATTTGTCAATGATGAATGTTTATGAAAATTTGTACATAGGAGTTTTTTGGGTCGCTGATCATGAATCTCTTATCAGATTTTCGAAATTCAAGATGGCGGATCCAATATGGTTGACGAAATTTTTCAAAATTCTTCAATTTTTATGAAAATTTATATACAGGGGTTTATTGGGTCGCTGATCATGAATCTGTTATCAGATTTTTCAAATTCAAGACCGCGGATCCAATATGGCTGCCGAAAATTTTCAAAATTCTCCACTTTCTATAAAAATTTGTATATAGAGGGTTTCTGGGTTGCTGGTTATGAATCTGTTATCAGATTTTTTAAATTCAAGATGGCGTATCCAATATGGCTGCCGAAAATTTTTTAAACTGAATTTGTTTACTTTTTATGTTTTTTTAAAGCCGCAAAGTCACGTTGCCCAGCTCTCACCACGTGGAGGTAAACGAAATATAGAGAATTAGAACCCCTATCATACTCAAGTTTTCAAAATAGACCTAGGGGTGGTTTCAAAAAGAATTTCCAGAAAAATGTCAAAAATGATCAGCGACCCAAAAACCCTCTATATACAAATTTTTATAGAAACTGGAGAATTTTGAAAATTTTCGGCAGGCATATTGGATCCGCCATTTTGAATTTGAAAAATCTGATAACAGATTCATGATCAGCGACCTAAAAAACCCTTGTATATAAATTTTCATAAAAATTAAAGAATTTTGAAAAATTTCGGCAGCCATATCGGATCCGCCATCTTGAATTTCGAAAATCTGATAAGAGATTCATGATCAGCGACCCAAAAAAACTCCTACATACAAATTTTCATAAAAATTTATCATAGACAAATTATTTTATTCAAAAATATCGAAATAAGAAAAAAAATCTGGCTTTTAGCCGCCATATTGGATGCTGCCATCTTGAATTTTAAAAAACCTACCCTTACAATTTGAAGATAAGGGTCCAATGACGCGAAAAATTTACTAATTAAAGAAATCCACTTACGGTTTCGATGCGAAAATATGAAATACAAAAGAAATTTCATGCAAAAGTTTGTGTTTTTTGTTAAATAAACAAATATAACTTTTTTAATATACATTTTTTCAAAATTCTAACTGCAGGAATCGAAAGTTCAGATAATTTTACGTTAGAAATTACTAATCTCGATTTTTTTAAAGGACCGATTTCATAGTGAATAAAGCTGTTGAAAAAAGTATAAAAAAGTGTTCATTTGGTCCTTAATGAGTTAATGAAATGCATTTAATTTAATTAATTTGGCATGTTTGAAAAATTAAGTTACCTCGATTTATTGCCCTTGTCACTGTGAAGATGAATGGGACAGGTGTATTTTTTATCGTCCTCAGTGTAAAAGAGACCTAGTTCCATTTCCATGCACTCGTAGACATAGAGAGCATCGTCTGGTGTATGAAGACTGTAGTTTGAACCATATTGAGACCAGGTCTTAAAAAAATACAGATTTTTAAAAATAAAGAATATCCTAAAAAAGTTCATAGTAACCTAAAGGTACGAACTGTAGAAATTAAGTCTTTCTTAAATTTAAATGCAAATTAAGAATTTTAATGAAAACTTAAGAGCAAAAAGAGAATAAAAATATAAATTTAGAGTAATGTAACACTTAGAAAATAATAATTAGCTCTAGGAAAACGAACTTTTTTCTCCTCATCTTCAAAGTCTTCAGGGAGTAAAATAGCGTGATATATTTTTCCTGAACAAGCAGCAATCACGACAATTGGTGGGGTGGTTTGTATGCACATAATCGAGCAAGAATCTACTCCATAATTATCAACAGCAGAGGGATACATGGAAAGTGACCCTAGAACCACTGGTGTTGAAAATCTACATGAAAGAAAATTAAAATTTCTTTTAATTTTTGATTAAAGCTAACTATTTTCTTATTAATTTTTAATTTCCCTTTTTTTTCTTCAGATGTCGACTCGAGAAATAAGATTTGATTTTTTTGTTATCGGAGTATATTGTACCTACCCTGCTGTTAAAATATCGCCTCTCACAATGAGAACATCTCCATTTCCTCGGAGGACAAGAATAGGCCATTCTATTTGGTTCCAGTTAACTTTATTGACCTAATTTTGAAAATATGGATGGAAAAAAGAAAATTAGTTAAACTTATTGCAGAAGTTAATTTAGGTAGATCATTCAGTTTCAAATTATTAATAAAAATTCCTCTAAAAGTTTCTCCAAAAAGCTAAATTATCATACTAAAAATTTATATTTCAAATAGAATGACTGATTTTTTTAATATGAAAAAAATAATTAATTATAATTTACATAATGTTTAGTGATATCCACCTCAATATCTCTCTCAAATTCCGTTCGCACAGTAGGTGTAGAAAAATCGAAATCTACTGCCGTGTCCCCAAGGGATGCGAAACTTGGGATTTTCGAGGGTGAAGTAGAAGGAGTTGGTCCCACTTTCCAATTTTTTAGCAATTTTGGTGTTTCTCCGATTTCGCATTCGTACAAACTAGAAATAAATATAAATGTAGAATTTTTTTACATTTAAAATTCCAAATAGAAAAAATCAACCAATTATAAATTGTCTAATGGCAAATAAAAATTACTTAATTAGTACAAATCGAAAGAATAAAATTGCATTTAAATAATATCAAAGTCTGGCGCCTAAAATTTAATTTTACAATAACCAAAATTGATCCAATTAAAAATCGGAATGTAATTAACTTGACAATGTATGCGTTAAGAATATAATAGAAATTTTTGAAAATGACAAAACATTTTCTGGACTTACTGAAATATATTTTGAGATGTCAATACTAGGAGATGTGAGTCGTTTGTAGAACCTGGATGCCATCGAGCTTTTCTAATTTCTGTAGTTGCTAATTGAGAACCAAATCCGTCTAGATTGTGACTTCTGCAACATAAGTGGAAAAACTAATTAATTTCATAAATAAACTTTTCATGTTTTCAAACATAAGAACAATTCTTTATTTTTAAACCATGACACATGAAACTTCAGATTTTTTTTTTCAGACTATGTTAAAGTTCCCAATTCATGTTCTTAATCTTTTAGTATATTATGCAACAGATAATGCAATTTTTTATTAAATTTGTTTTAAAAAAATCATACATTTTATCAACTAAGTATGAATGTTGACGAAATTACCATGGACTTCCCAATTAAAAGAATTGACATTGAAGAAAACGAATTTTTCCGTCGACAAACGCCCAAATAATACATTTTTTTTATTAAATCTGTTTAAAGAAAACATAAAATTAATCAACTAATTATGAATGTTACTGAAATTATCGTGAAGTTCCTAATTAAAAGGACTGACATTGAATGAAACGAGTTTTTCTGTCGACAGATACCAGAATAATTCATTTGTTTAAAAAAACATAAGATTTATCAATAAATTATGAATTTTGCTGAAATTATCATGAAGTTTCTAATTAAAAGGACTGACATTGAAAGAAACGAGTTTTTCCCTCGAAAAATGCCCGAATAATGCATTTTTTAATTACATTTGTTTAAAAAAATCATAAGATTAATCAACAAATTATGAATTTTGCTGAAATTATCATGAAGTTCCTAATTAAAAGAACTGAAATCGAAAAACAAAAATTTTTCCGTCGACAAATGCCCGAATAATGCATTTTTTAACTTAAATTTGTTTAAACAAAACATAAAATTATTCAACTAATTATGAATGTTGCTGAAATTATCGTGAAGTTCAAAATTAAAAGGACAGACATTGAAAGAAACGAGTTTTTTCCTCGAAAAATGCCCGAATAACGTATTTTTTAATTAAATTTGTTTTAAAAAATCATAAGATTTATCAACCAATTATGAATTTTGCTGAAATTATCATGAAGTTCCTAATTCAAAAAACTGACATAGAAACAAACGAATTTTTCCGTCGACATATTCCCGAATAATGCATTTGTTTATTAAATTTGTTTTAAAAAATCATAAGATTTATCAACAAATTATGAATTTTGCTAAAATTTTTATGGAGTTCCTAATTAAAAGAACTGACATTGAAAAAAACGAATTTTTCCGTCGATAAACGCCCGAATAATGCATTTTTGAACATAAATTTGTTTAAATGAAACATAAAATTAATCAACTAATTATGAATGTTGCTGAAATTATCGTGAAGTTCAAAATTAAAAGGACTGGCATTGAGAGAAACGAGTTTTTTCCTCGACAAATGCCTGAATAATGTATTTGTTTATTAAATTTGTTTTAAAAAATCATAGGATTTATCAACAAATTATGAATTTTGCTGAAATTATCATAAAGTTCCTAATTAAAAGAATTGCCATAGAAAAAAAATGAATTTTTCCGTCGACATATTCCCGAATAATGCATTTGTTTATTAAATTTGTTAAAAAAAAATCATAAGATTTATCAAAAAATTATTAATTTTGCTAAAATTTTTATGAAGTTCCTAATTAAAAGAACTGAATAGAAAAAAACGAATTTTTCCGTCGACATATTCCCGAATAATGCATTTTTAACATAAATTTGTTTAAATAAAACATAAAATTAATCAATTAATTATGAATGTTGCTGAAATTATCGTGAAGTTCAAAATTAAATGACTGACATTGAAAGAAACGAGTTTTTTTCCTCGACAAATGCCTGAATAATGCATTTGTTTATTAAATTTGTTCAAAAAAATCATAAGATTTATCAACAAATTATGAATTTTGCTGAAACTATCATGAAGTTCCTAAGTAAAAGAACTGACATCGAAAAAAACGAACTTTTCCGTCGACATATGCCCAAATAATGCATTTGTTTATTAAATTTGTTTATAATATTAACAAGAATATTCTTAAGAGAAATTTTCTCCAATATAATATTGTTTTCTTCCAAATTTCTTGTAATATAACTTTAAAAAACGTCAAATTGTGGAAATTGATAGAAAACACTTTCAAGAAATTATTTGTTTATAAAATTTTTTTTTTATTATCTCATGATCGAACACCTTGAACAAATGTTACTCTATGAAACGTAGGCGATTGCAACAATTTTCCTATTATTGACGAGCACCGGGAACGTCAAATAGAAAAAATGGCCATTTTTTCGTCATATTTGTTTATTTATAACAAAAATTGAAAAACTAAATGAAAAATCAGGCTCGAAAAGGCTCTGAAAATTTTTATCAGCTTTTTTCTTCAAATTTTGTACGTCCAAATCGGTCAATATTTGTGGGTTGCACGTTATTTTGAACTAAAAAATGTACTTTTTTCCCACTGTGCGTACTATCGGTATAGAACTGCTAATCCTGAGACGAAGGAAGTAAACAGGCAAAGGTATCACATTTTTCCTAGAAATCCTGACTCAGCTGCATTTGCTATTTATAGTAATTAAATGACTGATAAATAATTGTAATTTAAATAACATGCTATTATTATTAGCACTTTTATTATTATTAATTCCAATTATAATTAGTATTATTCAAAATATAATTATTTTCGTTCTTTCATAGTCTCTTAAGTCTTAAGGGACCTGGTTATTATTATTATTAACATCGATGAATTGTATTAACATTAATGAAAATTATTTATTATTATTTATTATTATTATTTTCATCCAGTGCGCTAGGAGGTCTGTGAATATCCTCTGCTCTAGCCTGTCAATTTGAATTTTAGCAAAGAACAATCACGGCAATTCATCTTACGATAGTAGCCGAATTACCCGTTTCAGAGATGCGACACTGTCGTGTATAGGGGGTTGAAGCAACCGCCACCTCCGGGGGTGGTGTCGGAGGGGTTGCCTGCCGCATTTCGTATATTTTATTATTACTCGTACTTTCGTGCATCCGGGGAGGACTCTAGCTTTTCCATGGGTTGAAGAGAGAGGAGGGAAGAGGGTAAAGGATACGGGGGTTTCGCGGTAGTCGGGGGTGGTTAGCTCGCCCGTTATTAATGTCCCTGGCATATAGCAGAGTTATACTAACCACGCACGGTGAGACGGAGGGAGAAGGACAGAGTGAGATAGAAAAAGAGTACCGAGTTCTTAATAATTGATAAAAATGTATGCATACGCCCAGCTAGTCAAAAGCGGGGTCTGACGCTATGGTTTTTACGGGAATGGCACAAGGGAAGGAGAGGTTGCCATGGGGGTTGAGTGAATGGTCCGTTGACAAAGGCAACACGATTTATTCCCACTTTTCAAGCGGACGTCGCCGCGGCGCTCGCCGACGCCGAGGATTTTTCTTCGTTCCGTCACAAATTCGGAATTATCAAAATTTATGCCCCTCGTACGTCCATCAGTGCGTGTAATGGCTTGCATTCCCCTTTTTTCAATGAAAGCTCCGGCGTCCAAGTTTCAAAGTTGACCTAAGACTGGTAATAATCCTACGATTTTGGCTGAAATTAGATTCAGAAAATTAGAAAATGTGCTGATTTTACGTCGTTCTTATTTTTTAGTCGAAAAATTCTGACTTTGTGAGGCTGACACCAATCAAAGGATTTTGGCTAAAACAAGGTGGGACTGCTATTTTAAAACTTCTTTGGACCTTAGGAAATTAATTTCGAGACTATGCAAAATTTGAGATTATGGAAAATAATAAAATCCAGTTGGCTGAGAGGAAGGGGCATATTTTAAATATTTTTTTTGTCTCGAGGAGAATACATTTCCAAAAAGAAAATAGTGTTTAGAAGTATTCTCACTCTAGTAAGAAATAAAGAAATAAATATTTTTACTCAGCTGATGAAAATTGGAAAATTTGGCTATTATTTTTTTTGTTAAAAAATTTAGAAATTGTCAGGAAATTCAAAATTCAACTTGAAGAAAGTTAGATTTATTTGAGGATCTTGAATCATATTCCAATGTCTTATTTGATTCTTTGGGCTGAAGATTTTTTAATATTCAAATGTTTTATCTGATCCTTTGGACTAAAGATTTTTTAATATTCCAATGTCTTATCTGATCCTTTGGACTAAAGATTTTTTAATATTCCAATGTCTTATCTGATCCTTTGGACTAAAGACTTTTTAATATTCCAATGTCTTATCTGATCCTTTGGACTAAAGATTTTTTAATATTCCAATGTCTTATCTAATCCTTTGGACTAAAGATTTTTTAATATTCCAATGTCTTATCTGATCCTTTGGACTAAAAATTTTTTAATATTCCAATGTCTTATCTGATCCTTTGGACTAAAGATTTTTTAATATTCCAATGTCTTATCTGACCCTCTGGACTAAAGATTTAAAAAAAAAAGGAAAATCAATTTGGAAGTTAAAAATGCAATTCAGGAGAATTTTTGCTCGCTAGTCAAAACCAGATGAAACTACTATTTTAGTGCTTCTTTGGACCTTAAGAAATTAAGTAAGAGTCAATAGAATTTGGAGATTATGTAAAATGTTAAAATCCAGTTGGTTGAGAGGAAGGATTTAAAAGTACATAATTTTTTCAAAAAAAGAAAATTGAAACCTATTTTATCCAGCAATAGAGATTTTTTTAGGAGAATTTCCAAGATGAAAATACAACTCAGAAGAATTCTCACCCTTGAAAAAAATGAAGAAATAAATATTGTTACTCAGCTATTAAGAAATTGGATCTCTAATTCCGGGACTTCAAATTTCCTCTATTTCAAAATAGTGTCTGGGCTTGTCCTTGGCTAGTAAAATTAACATCCTTTTCTCTCTGACGATGTAGGAAGCTTGGACGAGACGTAATTTTCAGGAGAATAATAAATTGGACAAAGGGAAAGGAGATACTGACAAAAAGCGTGCCTTACGTTTCGATGTAGAAGCTTTTCATTAGCCTCCATGCATGCATGCTTTCCCTACGTATGGGAAAATCACATTAAATTTATATATATTCTATTGCATATTCTTTTGTAGAAGGCATTTAGGAATAAAAATTTCAATAAAATCCAATAAAATCTAATAAATCCAATAAAAGAAATTATTTCAAATTAAACTCAATTTAGTATAAAATTCATATCTGGTTACATATCTGGTTTAATTAACAGAAGTTAATTATCAGTTGAACAGAATTGACTCAGAAATGTAATTTTAATTTATTTGATCTCTGCTGGGAATTCAATCTAAGGCTTCAAAAATTATTAGAAATAAATTTAATAAAATATAATTATATTTTACATAAAATAAATATAAAATAAATTCTAAATTCTACATTTTACTTAAATTATAAGCAAACAGTTAAAGTGTAGGTAGAAAATGAAATGATCTGTGAATTAATTATTAATTGATTTATGAATTCATGATATTCATGAAGTAAAAAAAAAAAATAATTTGGTCAGAGTAAATTCTAGGAGAGAAGGTAGTTCAGGGACACTCAGAGCTTAGAGAATATCGTGGACTGAAACAAAAGAAAGTTACCTGCAGGGGCTCAAATCTAATTAAGAAATTCTTACACGGCCGAGCTGCACACTGCATCAGACTTTCGTGTCCCTGATTCGCGTAGAAATTAAAAATAATTTTCCTCCACAAATATATTAACCCAGGCAAAAGGGTAGAGAGTGCTTTCTACGTTCCCTTCTCTCTTTCTCTCTCGACTTGCAATTTGTAGGAAAAGTGAGTACAGACGGGGCTTTGTAATTTTTTTCTTCTCTTCTACTTCATCTGAATGATATTAGACGATGGTAAAAGCCTCAAAATACACTAGGATAGTTAGTTTTATGAAGTAAATTTTACATATGGGGAGAAAATATTAAATCTCAAAAATTTACAGAGTGTAAGAAAGGAATTATTTTGACGAGAAATTACAGAATTTTAATTTTTTATTTATATATTTATATATTTTAATTTTACAGACATTTATTTTAATTATTGCCTTCCTATTGAATGCAAAATCAGTTCTCAGCTTCGTGATTAAAGAAAGAGAACAAATTGTGGCTTTTGAAGCTAAGTTATATGATTTTAGAAAATTATTTGGATCATGATATAAAATCGACTATAAATATGATTACACGAACGATAATTTTGCTTGAGGCGAGGGCGTTATAAAATCATAATTTATTCGATTTTCAGATTATTTTAGAGGCCGTGGTCAGTCTAGTGTAGAAAACCAGCGATGGCTCGATTTCACGGATGTTACAGCGACTCGAGATTAACGACTGATTTTCCCTTCTCTCTCCATTTTATCTTTTTGTCTGATTTTCTCTCTTTTGCATCTATAAATCTGCAAGAATATCTGCCCTACCCGTTCTATCTCCACAAGAAGAAACCTAAAAATTCATTAGATTATAAATCCATTAATGCTTAACTGCTCGCCCCAACGAATCGAATCTTCGCTCTGCTTGCAGAGTTGCAAATCTTGCTTTCCTAAAAAATATATTCCAATGTTGGAAATCATTCTGTTTTATGAAGTTTTTTATATTTCGCAAATTAATTTTAATTGATTGAATGTAACTAACATAGTGATTAAAAGGAATATTAATTTGTCGTTATCTTTTAAATAATCAAAATGTTTAAGAATCTTATTTAATGTTATCTTCGTCAACTGAGGTAGAAGATAATTGCTGACTTGCAGATATTTTTTTGTAAAGATAAGAGTCTTTACGAAATCGAAGTCTTTACGAAGTCTTTAGTCTTATCGAAACTCATGAATTCTTAAAAGTAGTTTTTACATCAAGCAAGTATGAATATGGAAAAAAAGCGTATCTTACCTTGCCATCACCTTGATGATTATTATTCTAAGATACAAGTCATACCGGTTTTGATTTAAATTATTTACAGTTGTTAGTAGAAAGCAGAATAGATTCAACCCTTGGTTTGTAGATCGAAAAGTATTATTTTGCTAGCAAAAGCATTGCAAAAACGGTTTTATATTTCTTGTCAAGTATAATTCAATTTTAAATAAAATTATTATATTTTATTTTCGGTTCTAAACATTACTAGGGTTTAAAGTTCCTTTTTATATTAGAAAAATAGAAAACTGAATGATTTTGTAATAATTTAAAAAAACTTTAAAGGATTTTTTGCAAATATTTTCTAGAAAAATGAAAATTGAAGGCAAGTGTTCTTTGGTAACTGGAGGAGTAAATGGAATAGGACTAAACATCGTTCGAAACTTATTGAAATGTGGAGCTAAAGCAATAATGACAGATTATGATTTAATATTATGCCATTCTTAAAATATTTTAATGAACTATATATATAT
>JBAGKK010002418.1:0-12582 GCA_037177015.1 Euceroptres primus | reverse complement strand
GTTTTCTTTCTACTTATTTCTTTTTCTACCTTTTTTATTTTAATTGGTTCCGGATTTTCTTTGGGGTGAGATTCAATTGTATACCGAGCCTCAGTCAATTCCGGAAGCCACCACTGGTTAATTTCGTTATCCATTTTTAAACCTATTTTTCTAAGCATATGCGTACCGATAATGCCTTTCGAGTGTAAATTCGGAACTATTTTAAATAATAATTCCTTAGTGACATGGCCTATTTTAACAGGAATGAGTACCTGGCTAATGATACTCACTTCCTCGACATTAGCCACTAATAATTTCTTTGAATCAGGTTTCTCTATTTTATAATTACAGATTTTTATCGTATTTAAAAAATCTTGATCTACGTAAGAGTGAGTCGCACCAGTATCGACTAACACTCTGTATTCATACGCTTCGAAATTTATTACTACATGGAATCTTGTCTCGTCCTAGATATCTAAGACTGAGTCAACTTTTTCTGGCGTTTTGTTAATTTTAGAGGATATATCCGTCCTTATAATCCTGGTTTCCCTGGTTTTGAAAATGCCAGCATTCGCGTTTAAGTTGACCTAGTTTACCACAAAAATAACACGTATTCTTCTTCTGATTTTTACCAGATTGCCTTTTCTCTTTTTCTCCAGAATTAGAATTCGCTACATTCTGTGCACTTGAATGCGCGTTTCCATTCTTTTGATTCGAGTTCGCTTTTCGCGAATTTTGTGTTTTGTTTGGTTCCGCTTTTTGGTCACTTTCTTTTATGTTGTCTTCTGGCGGAAAGGTTATAGTCGGTTCACCCTCTATCGCTCTTTGACCTTGATTTTGATTATGTAAATACCCTCTTCCTCTCGGATATAATAATTTCTTCATCATCGAGATTAGCGGGTTACAGTTTGAACGACCATAACCTCTACCTCTATCATTTTGAAATCGGCCTCAATAATATCCTCTATTATTATAATAACCTCTACTTTGTCCTGAACTGTCTCTCTGGTTTGGTCTCTGAGTGTTGCCGTTTCCCTCATTATTCTGATTTTAATTATTATTTTGATTTTTTTTTAAATCTTTGTTTTCTGAAACTTTTAAAACTTGTCCTCTAATTTTTGATTTAACAATTTCGGTTTCAAATCCCTTTCCTAAATTTTCTAATTCTTCAAAATTTTTAAAATCATTCCATTTAATATACAATTTATATTCTAACCTTAAATTTTCATAAGTTCTTCTTAATTCCTATTCTAACTTTTTTCTGGGATGTAATTTTGCAAAAAGTTTTCTAATCTCTGTTAAAAATGAATGAATGTCTTGATTATGTTTTTGATTACAAAACCTTATTTTATTTAATATTTCCTCCGAAAATTTTTCATCTACGTAAATTTTATTAAAATCTTTTTTAAAATCATTTAATGTATCCCAATTGTATCTTGTGACACGGCACCACTCAAGAGCTTTATCAGATAATACCGCATCTAAATTTTCTAGAATATCGAAATCCTCGTTTAAATCTGTACAATTCATCTAAAAATTGTACAGAGCTATTGTCTTTACTATTCCTGAATTTGAATGGCCGATTAGACATTATTCGGAAAGGTGCTTGAATCATTCCAGACGGGAAATGTGCTGCTGGAAGATTCGCATAATTTTGGGTAGGGATATTTCTAATTTGAGGTTTTCTATCATCTGGCCATCTAGTGTTATCTGTTTCGCTATTATTTTGTGTAAATGTAGATCTTCGGTTTGACCTACGTGTTCTTAAATTTCTGTCGTCTTTTATTTCAACATCCGAATTATTTTCCTGTATTCTATTTCTATCTCCTAATCTTCTCTCTCTTTCTTGCCAGCTGTTAACCGGCCTTGAACCGTAACGTACTTTTATTTCTCTTATCGCGATTTTCAGGTTCGGACCACCTAAAGTCGTTTTCAAATTTTTCTTTATTTTCTATTTCCCTATTTTAGTTTTCCCTAACTCTAAAATTTTTGTGTCGAAATGCACTGTTTAATGTGCACTTCGCTCTTTATTAAATTGCTGCCTGCTTTCATTTATTTTTTCGTGTATAGTTTCGCGTAAATCAAACGAGCTAAGTGCCCTCGGATTTATTCTTTCCTGAACTACCTTTTCGTTTTCTTTTTCGAGCATTTGGCGCTTTTTCCTCAATTCCTCTCTTTCTTTACTTAAAAATTCGTCATAAACAACTAACTCTTCTAAATTGTTTATGACTCAAGCATTTGTATTTAAAAAGTAATCCACTTCGTAAGTTTGGTTTCTTTTAAACCTACCACTTTTTTCCTGCTCTATGGTTATATTGGACATCTTTCCAATTTTGCTTTGCCTATTTTCATAATTCACATGTTTTAATCTATTATTATTTTCTAAAATTTCATGTCCTTGCGAAATTAATTCTTGTAATTCGCAAATTTCTGCCTCTGAAAGACCTGAGTCGCTTTCATCATTTTCCCAATTTCTTGGGCCTTATGTGAAATTTGGCGGGATACGGTCTGGTGCTACGCCAAATTGTGAATTTGGCGGTAGCCGGTTTGCCGGGGGGTATGTAGAGTCAAATCTCGCACGATTGACTCGGGTGGGGGTACTCAGCTGTACCTGCTGCAGAGAGAGTTTCCTCTGCCTCGGGTTCTGTTGGAACTTAATGGTCCGTCTACACTTCGTGACAGATCTATAGGGCTTGTCTAATTTCTTTCATTTTAAGGCATTCCTACTTCTACCTCTCTATCTATTTGCCTAACTTCCCTATCTTCTCTCCTATTTCGTACTTTATCTGGCATTTTTATTATTTTAATTTTTCCGGACCTTAACTTCATAAGTTTTTTCCTAATTTCGATTTATTTTAACCGTTTATGTAAATATTTATTATTAATTTTAATTTTCCTTCTTAACCCTTCTTCTTTTTCCTATTTTACTAGATTAATTTATCAAACATTTCTTTGAATTTACTTTTCCCTAATTTTCACTTTGAAATAATTCCAATTTATTTTTCTCCGAATTGAACTTTCCTAGCAACAGCGTATTTTTCTTTAGCATTTTCGAGAAACGAGCAAAATGTGAAAGTATGCTTGGCCTTGATCTTGACCAAGGGTACTTCTGCGCACGTTTTGTTTTGCACGCGCCACGCGTTGTTGAAATTACGCAATCGCGTCACTTTCTCTTTTTAAATTTACGATTTTTCTCACTGTTTTTTCTCTAATTTCGCCTTTCTTTGGCCTATTTTCTCTAAAAACTTCACTTTTTTATTTTTTCTATTCTAAACTGTCACTTTTCTCAACAATTCTCTTCATTTTCTTCACTAATCTAACTTTTATTCTTGATTTTCTTTTAATTTCTTTCATCAATTTTTTTTGGAAATTTCTATTGTAAACAGATTTTTTCTTCTATTTTTTGGGGATTTCACGCACTTCTTATTCTACACAATCACTATATTTCATTCATAATTTACAAAATACAATCATTTACCATTTCTGTCACTTTTGTTCGTCATTTCCTTTTCTCAGCAATGAAAATTGGACTTAAGGATTTTTTTGGAAAATGTGGGTATATGTTGGGCGTCAATTTGTGGCTAATCACCCGAAATTGGGTAAAATTGGGAGTTGGGATGCTGAGAAAAAGGTTGAGTCATTAAAGTAGTCTCCATTCAAGAACAATTAGTTTATTTGACCACTTACAGTTAGGTGATTAAAACCGGGATTGGATGGTCTTCACAGCAATGACTGTGAACGTTGGCGTCGGCGTCAAGGAGTATCCAATATCAGGATCAGCACTTGTCACACACGGGTAGAACAAGGTTTTTCCGAATCGCGGTACACTTAAGCGACTTCTTTGATAGAAGACGGCCAAGAACTGAGGACTGACGATCGGCAGTCGACGACCTGCTGACCTAATTCGGGATTCGTCGACCCCGATCGCCAAACTTCGGTCCTCACCCCTTCCGAGCTAGGTTCGTGTCGGAAGGAGCGAAGGCCTTGTTGTAATTTCATGTTACAATTGAAACTATTGTTATCGCTTCCAAAAATCTTGCTGAGGCACCTCTAGTATCCAAAAATTTTAAGATTTGACCTAGTGGTGGTTTAAAACAAAAATTTCGAGATAAATGTCAGAGATGACGATTTTCAAAGTATCAAATCCCTCAAAACATTTTGAATGATAATTCCAACAGCTGATAGTACTTCCAGAAAGCTTTCTGAGGCAACCCTACTTTCGGTTAATTTTAAAATTTGACCTAGGTGTGGTTTCCGAAAGAATTTCTAGATAAATGTCAGAGATGACAATTTTGAAAGTATCAAAGTCCTCAAAAAATTGTGAATGATAACTCTTACTGTTGATATCGTTTCCAGAAATCTTCCGGAGGCACCGCTATTGTCAAAAAATTTTAAAATTTGACATAGGTGTGGTTTCAATCAGAATTTATACATAAATGTCAGATATGACGATTTTCAAAATATCAAAGCCCCGTAAAATTTTGAATGATAATTCTTACTGTTGATATCGCTTCCAGGAATCTTCCTGAGGCAACGCTATTATTCACCCATTTTAAAATTGAACTAGAGTTGTTTCCAAATAAATTTCTAGATAAATGTCAGAGATGACGTTTTACAAAGTATCAAAGTCCACAAAATATTTTAAATGATAACAGTAACTGTTGGTATCGCTTACAACAAAAATCTTCCTAAGGAAACCATATAATCCATCAGTTTTAAAATTTGACCAACGGGTAGTTTCAAAAAGAATTTCTAGATAAATGTCAGGGGTGGCGATTTTGGAATGGTAACTTTGACAGTGGATATCACTTTTAACAGCCTTCCTGATGCACGCCTATTATCCACAAATATTAACATTTGACCTAAGGGTCGTTTCAAGAAGAATATTTAGATGAATGTCAGGGATAACGATTTTCAAATCTTAAAGGTCCCCAAAAAATTTGGAATGATAATTCTAACTACTGAAATCGCTTCCAGGAATCTTTATGAGGCACCCCTTATCTCTACAAATGTTAAAATTTCACCTAGGTTTGGTTTGAAAAAAAATTTCTAGATTAATGTTGGAGATGACGATTTTCAAAGTACCAAAGATCTAAAAAATTTTGTATGGCAACTCTGACTATTATCTCCTATTATCCACAAATTTTAAAATTTAAACTAGTTTCAAAAAGAATATTTAGATAAATGTCAGAGATGACGATTTTAAAAGCAACAAAGCCTAGAGAAAACTTTGAGTGATAATCCTAACAGTTATTAACGCTTCCAGAAATCTTCGTGTGTGCCCTGTCTAACCCACATGCCTTTTTTAACCTACAGTGGGTTCCAAAAATAATTTATAGATAAATGTAAGAGATGCCGATTTTTAAAGTATTACATTTCCCAAAAAATTTTGTGGCGGTAATTCTGACAGTTGATATCGCTTTTGGAAATCTTTCTGAAGTACCTATTATCGACAAATTTTAAAATTTGAACTAGTTGTGGTATCAAAAAGAATATTTAGATAAATGTCAGAGATGACGATTTTCAAAGCAATAAGGTCTCCAGAAAATTTTGAATGATAATCCTAACAGTTAATAACGCTTCGAGAAATCTTCGTGTGGGCCCTGTCTAATTTGCGTGCCTTTAAATTTGACCTGGAGTTGGTTTCAAAGATAATTTGTAGATAAATGTCAAAGATAACGATTTTTAAAGTATCAAAGTATTCAAAAAATTTGAAATGATAATTTTAACGATTGGCATTGCTTCAAGAAATCTTACTGATGTACCCCTATTATCCACAAGTATTAAAATTTGCCCTTGGAGTGGTTTTAAAAAAAAATTTTGGATAAATTTCAGAAATGTCTTTATTATTTTAGAAATCGCCATTTCAGAAATTTATCTAAAAATTTTTTTCAAAACAACCTCTACAAATAATTTAAAAACTCGTCGAAGATAGTGGTGGGCCCGAGGGATATCTAGAAGCCATTTGATATTTTTAAATTTCTATTGTTTTTTTAGGAAATTTTGTTTCTTTAAAAATCGCTATTTCTTTATTCTGTTTCGAAAGGGTAGTTAAATCATTCCCTGAAATGAAAGGCTTGCTCAAAATCAGGATATCCTCTTGAGATGTACAAAAGTGATTTTAGTTGCAAAAAGTCCCCTACAAAAATCCTGAAAGATTTTCTTAGATATGAAATCACGATTTCTACAATTTGTTTTTCGAATGGTGGAAAGTTACATCCTACGAAAAACAGTAACACTGTTTTCTGGATTTATTTCGCTATTTTTGTTTGTCGTGAAGTAATGTTTCTTTGAATTTGTAAATCTGGAAAATGTTAAGTAATTTGATGCGTTTAGTAAGTGAATAAGTGTTGATTTTTAAGAGAGCGCTGAAGTTGGCTTATATTAATGTCTGACTCTATTTACCGTTTTCAAAAATGAAATATTGTTTTCCTCTCTAATTATTTTACGCTAAAATAGGATGTAGTAATGACTATGAAAAGGTCTAGCGGTTGCTAATGTTTTTTTTTCGAAAGTTGGTTTTCGCAATTTTCGATATGTGTCAGTTTGGTTGTCTATTTCTGTGTTTGAAACTTTTTAGGGCTGCAATGAAAAGCTAAAATCAGGCTTTGCAACAACTCTTTCAAGTCGAGCGGCTGAAGTAGCGATAGTGCTGTGAGCCGCAAGCGCACAGCGCACACACTCGCACGGTGCCTCACCTACGTCTCTTATTGGTGCATCTTTAAAATTCATAACTCAAAAACTATTGCTTTTAGAAAATTTTTGAAACAGGCTTTTCGATTTGTTTTTTTGAGATTTACTATCCTACTTCTTTTGTAAAATAGGTTATAGTTCACCCTGTACACATAAATAAATAATGCGATAAAATGAGCCTTTTCAACAATTTAATTTTTTATCACTTTATAAACAATTTGTATAAGCTAACTATCATTTAAAATTAGTGTATATATTACGACTGGAATTTTTCCACACCATATGTAATTTGAGTTGATTTAATTAAATTTTTCGTTTTGAATTTTTATTTTCTTATCTTTGATCCTTTCACAAAAGAATTGGCTAGGATGCTAATTTGTAGAGTTTACTACCAAAAAAGGAATTTTGTTATCACTAAACCTAAAGAATTTATTAAAATTTAATTTTCAGAGCGCTTAATTTTGGTGCTCCCAAAAGTACCAAAAAGAGATTTGACAAGAAATGAATTTAATTGAATTTTACTTTAATATTTACACGACTAAACCCAGACCGCACGGAGTGGGGGGTAAGAAGCAACACCAAGAAAAACATCATACTTTTGGAAAATCAATAGTATTTAATAGACAAATCATTGGGTTTGAAAATAACACCCCAAATTGACATTTTTAGATTTACGGATTGTTGAACTAAATTTTATAACAATGTGGCGGCACGCCACGTCGACACAATATGACGCGATGGTCACGACCGACCTCGCCAGAGACAGATTTACATCAATATAAAAGTGGTTAATATATAGCCTATCACTGACTCTACATTTAGTGTATTGTAAAAGGATATTAGCGAAATTTAATCGACTGGATGACCCAAGATTGAGCGAGAGTCGGATTGCGGACGCAATCCCCGCTTTAGGAGCGTGGCAGGAAATGTTCAATTTTAACAGCAAAGGAACAAACGATGACAATCTGTACCTTAGGAACAGAGAAGTCGACCACCCCGGAGACATCCCCGGCCGCAGTAGTGCATCCTCAGGATTTGGAAGAAGAAAAAGTCTCAGTGAGTCGGAAATACTATTTGTCGCAAAGCTCCAGACTTGAATGACGACTCTCGCCACGTCACACGCGAACGTTCGCTCTCGCGACTACCGCAGCTCTCGGTGCGTTCGTATTGGGACCTAACTGCTGACCCGCGAATGGTACAGAACATTCAAAAACCCGTAGGCGGTTCAACTTCTGCGTGAAGGTAACGCCGTTACCTACTATGCCGAGGCTACGCTTGTCGTCTGCTGCAAGATGATGACAGCTCGTACACTGGTGTCTCTGAAACGCAGTCAGCCTTCCTGGTGTTTTACCCACGTTATTGAACATCACGGGCATCTCATCCATGTTGTATGCGTGGATGAGATCCTCCAACGACGAACAAGTGTGTGGCTCCTTGCAGCATCCCGCTACGTGACGTTCGTGAGTGCCGAGTTGTGTAGGTGGTGGTAACACCACCTTGTTCATCTCCGCTTGCAAACTGGCCATCGTCTTGATGAGAGTCAAAGATTTTCATCCCCAGTGATAAACATGAAAATAATAGATCAAGTCAGTGGTATGACCCTTAAGAGGTCATCTGGGCACAATACACCCGACCATCCAGGTAAGCCAATAACCTGAAAAAATTGGTGTGTGTCAGTTGACAGGTCCTCTGGGTACAAACACCCAACTTGTCAACTCGAGTTTCCAGCACTCGAATTTATTCGAGCTTGGAGCAGTCAGATGCTGGAGTTTGACTCTTTCAAAGTGAAAACACAATGTGTCTGGTAATATTTGGATATCGCAACCATGCTTACCGATTAATTAATTTACCCAACATCAAAGGCTACGCGATAAGCCCAGTCATCGTCTGAATGCCTTAATTAGCGAATTAAACGGAAAATCAATTATTACTAAGGGACAGGCAACTGAATTTGAATGCCGATTTAGAATATAATTCAATAAATTTCTATTTGTCGGGGTACTTTTACCCCTCCCCCCACCCCCGACTAAGGGTTTACAAAAGAAAAGAAAAAGGGCGTTCCCCCACCCCGGCACCTATTCGCACCTTCCGGAATTCAAATTTATGCAATCTAGGTAGCTATGCTGAGTGCTACCGCACTTACCGAAGTCTCCCTGTTGTCCTTCCTATTTCCCCAATACCTAGGCTTCTTCTTGATCCTAGAGTGGATCTCAGTCTAGGCGTGTTGGATCAATTGCTTGCGCGTGAATTTGGGTCCAAATTGAGACGAACAATCGATGCGATAAGGGGTTGAACCAGCGGGGTCCCAGCCCGGAACTGTTGCCTCGGAGATGGCCGGGCCCTGCTCCAGCAGAAGCCTGACCTGTTCCATCCTTCGAGCGAGCTCCGTGTACCATGTCGTCTCGTCCAACTCGGGCAAGAAATCAGGAGTACCTGGCCGGCTACCCAGTGGTGATCGTGGCTTCGCCTCAACCGAAGGTGTGGTACCCCCAGCTCTTCATCAGAACCCGACGACGTTCTTCCTGAAAGGAGCTAGGTCGGGACCAGTCAGTTACGCCTTAATTGTAATATTATTATAAAAGCGGAATTAATTTACAGGGAGAATTTGATAGACGAAATCGCAATGGGTAACACTTCCCCGACCGGTCGGGCCCTATGTTCGATAATGCATCCGAATTAGAAAACTTACATTTCGAAAGACGAACAAACTAAATGAGTGAGTTGACCTCGCGAGAATTTAAGTTACAAGTACGTGACGAGAATTCGAATTTTCACACAAAGGAGTAACGACCCCAAAAAAAATCTGCGATGAATTTCTGGGGTGCTCAAAGGTTTGGATCGGTGATACGTTCGAGATTTGTCGATCGGGAGAATGAACGTGTCCGAAGAGATCCCCGTTCAGGAACTTTGAGTTCAGAGTCCGAGTGGGGCTCATTAATTTCCTGGCCCCAATCGAGCTCAGCGGGTGAGTCATCATCGAAGTCAGCTGCTTCAGCAGCTTTAGACGGTTCGACAGGGTTGAAATTCGAATCCAAGTCTCTGATTTCGAACATGTCACGGTCAGTAGCGGCTTCACGCTCCGGGTCAATCGGGTCATCATCCTCACCTTCAATGTATCTCTGTAGGTGGGAGGCATAATATCTCCCCGCCAACCAACCATCAGGAGACGCTAACTTGTAAATGTTAGGTGCGAGAACGTTCGTGACAATAAATAGGCCAAACAGGTGGGAGCTGATTTAACCGCGATATTCCTCTTTTTATCAAACAGCACATGCGATGGTTTCTTGACCCTGTCGCCAACCTTGAATTCAAGGTCGCGACAGCGAAGGTTATAGTACTTGACCTGCTTAACAAAAGCCTTGTCCTGATATTGCGACACGATATCGCGTATGTGCGACATTCGTAACATTCGAGTTGTCCAGATTGCTAAGTCTGCTTGGGGCAATTCGATTCCCCCCTCCTCAAGACTGCGAAAGGAGTTTCGCGGACACGGCTCCCTCCCTATATTTTAAAGGCCGGAGTTACGCGATTTGTGCTATGTAGGGATGTGTTGTAGGTTAACCGAAATTCGCTGATGTGCACATACCAATTCCTATGTTCCTGCCGAATAAAGGACCAGATCCTGGTTTTGAGCACCCTGTTAGTCTGCTCCACCGAGTTCGTTTAAGGCTGATAGAGAGGTGAGAATGAACGGTGGATTCCAAAAGCGGCGGCTTATTGATTCACGGCATTATTATTATATTCCGTGCTGCTGTCTGAGTGCAGGACTTCCGGAATCACCCAACGAGTGATAACTTTATCTCGGAACGACCTAATGATGGAATCCACGTCGGCAACCTTGAGAGGAGCCTACAACGGACCTATTACGTCCGTTGCCACAACGGTCCACGGTTCCTGGACAATTCCTTGAGACACTAACCCGCTCGGTTGAGCCTGTTCTGGTTTATTTCATTGACAGGTGGGTCAGTTTCGGACAAATGTCTCAACGTTTTTGAGCATACCGAGTCAATAATGTCTGATAGCCTCACGATCGTACGTTTTCTTACCACCAAAATGGTCAGCTTGGGCAGTGTTATACACCTCTTTTATCATTGGCGTTTAAACATCTTTAGGAACTATGAGCTTCCACGCTTCCTGGAATCCATGATATCCTCCAGAAGTGGATTCGCACGGAATCTATAAGATTCCCGTTTGCCACCTTCCAATCCCGGTACTTATGCGGACTCTTAATTACCGCGTTACGACGTCGAGTATAACAATGGTCTTCGACGAACTCGATGAACGCAACTCGACCAACCTTCTCGTCTTCAAACATTCGGAGAGAGCATCAGGAACATGATGTAAAGCACCCTTGCTGTAAATGATTTCGAAGTCGTATTCTAGGAAGTCAAGTGCCCAGCGAGCCAATCGACCTGTCGGGTTGCACAAATTGCGAAGCCAATTCAGGCTACTATGGTCGGTTATCACCGTCAAGCGATATCTAGATAATATCGATGCTTCTTAATTGCCCAAACGACAGTCAGGCACTCCTTCTCTGTGGTGGAGTAATTTCACTCGACAGAAGAAAGGATTCGACTAGCGAATGCGATAACACGCTCCTGGCCATCCTGCACCTGAGTGATTACTGCACCCAGACCAAAGTCACTGGCCTCAGTTTGGACAACGAAGGGAAGATTGAAGTCTGGATAATTTAGGATAGGAGGCGACATCAGCGCCTTCCCAAGTGATTGAAAAGCATCCTCATCTTCTTCGGCCCAAGAGAATGCGTAATTTTTCTTCGCTAACCTAGTGAGGGGTTCACAAATCCTCGCATAGTCCTTAATAAACCGTCTGTACCAAAAAGTTGCTCCTATCAAACGACTGACCTGACGCAGATTCTTGGGACGTGGGTAATTCAGGATGGGACGAATCTTGTCGTCATCAACCAGTAGGCCATTCTTACTCACCACGAACCCAAGGTATTTAGCTTTTGGTGTACAGAACTTACATTTATCAGGACTAAGCGTTAACCCCGCTTCAGTTAAACGATTAATAGTTAATTCGAGCCAGTATAAGTGGTCCTTGAAGGTTTCAGAGACTATGATGATATCAAGGTAGCAGAAAACATGTGGAAGCATCGCTGGTGAGATCACTCGGTCCATCAGCCTCTGGAAAGCTAATGGGGATCCACATAAGCCGAACGCCATGCGGGTAAATTGGACAAGACCAATTTCCTGGATGAAAAACGCGATTCCCAGCTTACTCTCTTTACTGAGAGGTATCTGGTGATATGCTTTGTTTAGGTCAAGGGTCGAAATGTATTTCGTCGAGCTCAATTTGTCCAATGTTTCTGCCATTAACGGAATTGGATAACTATCTTTAACCGCCATTTCATTTACTTTACGAAAATCAATACAAAGTCTTTACAACCCGCCTGACCTGTAACACGTGCACGGTATGTACGTCTTACATCGTGTGTTTAGCATATAGAACGTTGCAAATTCTAAAGCGACGTGGGAATATTACCATATTCCCACGTCGCTGCGCATGCGCTTGGTATAAAAAACGAAGTTTCAGTACACCGCGCATGCACGACAATGTGGGAAACTTCGTTTTTTGAACGGTGCGAATGCGTAACGACGCAGGAAAGTGTTTTTAAGTTAACTTGCACACTTTTTTAAGGTAACTGGCAAGTTTTTTTTCTTGCTCGTCATTTTTCACTTTTGCGAGTCGGGTTGCGAACCCGACTCGTTTTTACAAAAAAAAAGAATTTAGTACAACTAAAGTGAAAATAACAATTTATAAATAAATAAATAATTAAATTGATAAATAAATTAGACAAATAAAAAAATTCTTGTCAGAAGATTGTCTCATAACTAGGTAGTAAAGGGACGTGTGCATACTGTGATAGTGGAACCTGCTGAGAGCTTG
>JBAGKK010002407.1:0-12582 GCA_037177015.1 Euceroptres primus | reverse complement strand
GAAGGCAAGTCATCGATACCCGCAGCTTTGTTATTTTTTAGTTTTTCAATTGCCGTTTCTATTTCTTCATCAGAAGGACTTATTGTTACACTAATTTAAAAATACATATGGTCGAGTACATGGTTACGGTGAAGTTTGTCGTAATCGGCACTTGGGTTACGGCGAAATTCGCAATAATTGACGTAATTCACTTTCTTTACAGGTAAAGCAATTACTAATTTGAAAATAAATTTGCAATTCAACTCTCATTTCACATCATGAATACGGGTCGCAGAGTGACGAGTAGCTCACGGTCGCTCTATGCTGAACTGCTGGCTCTTTTACGTCCACTTACGGCTTACGTCTATCAGCTCTCTTACGTATATGCTAGTTATTGGGATCTTTGATTGGGCATAGGGAAGACATTGCGCGCGCATCACGGCGGAACGTGTGTTTCTGTCTGCTAGGTCTGAGGAGCATTTTCGTCTGCTAGCACGCTCGTAGCACCACATCACACGTTCTGCTTGACTGTGAAAAACATTTCTCCGAAAATGGATGAAAAGTGCTGTGAACATTGTAATTTAACGTTTAATTCGACCTTCAACTTAAATAGGCATTTATAGATTTACATAAACTATTGATCAGATTGATATTAACTATCCAGCAACGATTGTTACAATTTTTCAGTGTTTATCAAGGATCCTCTCCTCTTGGTAATATGTACTTTCAATCACCGGCGAAGTTTTTATAATTTTACTGCTTAAACTTTCTTTCAAACTTTATTACTGCTTTAAAAAAATGTTGGATGTACTTTTTCAAAGAAACCTTGCAATTTCAATTTCAAAGCATTCGATTCGTGTATTTTAAGAACAATAAATTATTTTTCATCAAGCCAGAAAAAATGTTTGAAAACATGTGGACTTGTGAAAAATAGCGATAGTACGTCATTTTTAAAATGAATTAAACACTAAAGTTACTTATTTAAAATTAAGTAAAGAGAAACAATGCGATTAGAGATGATTTAAATTTATTATCTATAATGATATTTTGGAGTTATAGTTGAAATGAGAGAGGAAAAATGTGTTTGAAGTGATCTGTCAAAATGTGTCATTTCCATAAAGTTTGATAATTTATTACAAGCAAAATACACTACCGAAAATTGTAAGACTTGTTTCCAAATAAATATTTATACCAACCTTTTACACGGTATTCAGTTAAACTGTTCATCAAAATTTATTCTTCCAGATTTTCGTCCTCGAAAACCTGAAAATTAGCAAAAAAAAAAAACACCACTTTCAAATCCGCGTATTTTCGAATATACACTTTTTAAAAAATTTTGTCTGCGCGAATAAATTATTTAAACTTATATCTATCACTCAAAAAAACTTCGCGGATGTACTTTGCGTGGTTTTCTTTTAAATACCGTTTAAAATTTTGTCTCGACCGACCGATTTTGACAGACTTAACCAAAGTTTTGGTAAAGCAAACTGAAGGAAGCAGTAAACATATCAATTACTTTTTTTTTTTAATTTAAAATTCAACGCAAATTCCATACCTCAAGTAAGTACAGTGAATCACTAATTTCATTCAATTTCGAAATAATTTCAGGGTTACTATATACAAGCCAGGGGAATTAGAGAAAAATCTGAAAGAGTCAGGGAATTTTTTTTTATTCAACAAATTAATATTAAAATTATAATTAAGCAATTATAATTAAATAATTACAATATATTATAATTACAATTATAATGTTAGATAAGGGTCAGGGAAAATGAATTTACAATTTGCAACTCTGAATTTACAGGAATAAAATTAAAATTATTTATAGTTATTTATGTATGTTTGTGTGTGTACGCCTGTTTTTTTGTAATTCTATTCTTAATCCGAGAATTTTTTCTGCTTATTCTTTATACGTGAATTTTCATATTCTAATATATACTGAACCAATTATGTTCAGGAGTGTATTTTTTATGCAATTTCTTACCTCCCTCTTTCTCTTTCTTCTTTTAAAGAATAGACAAAAAAATTCATGGTGGAAAAATAGTAATTACCTAGAAAAAAATAGGCACACATATACACAAACATAAATAAATTAACTAGAAATAAAATTCAAGTACATAGAGGTTAAAATAGGACGTGATTTTAATTTTATTCTTGCAAATTATTTCGAAAATAATTAAAATTAGTGATTCATTTTACTTACTTGAGGTATGGAATTTGTGTTGAATTTTAAATTCAAAAAAAGACAAGTAATTGCGATATGTTGACTGCTTCCTTCAGTTTGCTTTACCAACTTTGATTAAGTCTGTCAAAATCGGTCGCAAAGTACATCCGCGAAGTTTTTTTGAGTGATAGATATAAGTTTAAATAATTTACTCGCGCAGATAAATTTTTTTAAAAATGTATATTCGGAAATATGCGGATTTGAAAGTGGTGTTTTTTTGCTAATTTCCAGGTTTTCGAGGACGAAAATCTGGAAAAATAAATTTTGATGAGCAATTTTACTGAATACCATGTAAAAGGTTGGCATCAATATTTATTTGGAAACAAGTCTTAAAATTTTCGGTAATGTATTTTGCTTGCTATAAATTATCAAACCTTATGAAAATGACACATTTTGACAGATCACTTCAAACACATTTTTCCTCTCCTATTTCAACTATAACTCCAAAATATCATTATAGATAATAAATTTAAATCATCCCTAATCGCATTGTTTCTCTTTACTCGATTTTAAATAAGTAACTTTAATGTTTAATTCATTTTAAAAATGACGTACTATCGCTATTTTTTACACGTCCACATGTGGCTTAATGAAAAATAATTTATTATTTTTAAAATACACGAATCGAATTTAGAAATATAAGAAATAATTATAGAGCAATTAAAAAAATTTTTCTAAAATATGACCGGATCGGTTTCAGGTGATCATTCATATGTCCCAACGAGTTGCGCGCGCATGATTATCTTCTGTATTATACGAAGGCGTAAGAGAGCCGGGAGACGTAAGTGTACGTAAAAGAGCCAGCAGTTCGGCATAGAGCGACCGTGATCACTTGTGCAGTGTGGCTATACACCACATTACTGTGCGCTACTCGTATTCTTTTGGACAGTGACAGGTTGGCGTTCAGCCCTAATTTGCCATAACTCTAATTGTTCTAACAAAACCGCCAAATCACCAACCGGTTCTATAATTTTGGTTAATAGAAGCGGCATTTTTGCCATTCTTTTTAATTTTACGATACTTAATATATTGTTCTCTGAAAAGAAAGAATAACAAACATAAAAAAGAAATGCCTGTGAGTATTGTTATACGGGAATAAAGGAAAGAACATTATAGCATTGAAGAAATGATACAATTTGTACACCACATGCATAAAGAAATGCACAATTTAAAAATTTACTTACTTTCGAACGACTTCACATTCTTGCTGAGGTCCAAATTTTTGCACAGCGAAATCAGCTCTTTACCCATTTTATCAATTTTTATCCACTTTATCCATGCACTGCATCCTTGAAAATCCACAGTTCTCTCAAAACCGACCGACACTAAATAAGTTAGGTTATTACGCTTGATTGACTCCGCATGCGCAAGTTCTGGCAAGTTCTGACTGTTGACATTGAACTATAACCTCACATTTTCAACAGATTTGTTCTTTTGACTGCATTTCTTGCAATTAGAACTGAAAAAAAGTAAACCTCATGCCTTGAAAAATTTAAAAATAATTAACATTGAACTGTAAAATGATTTTTTCTGATTTGTAAACTTTGTAGGTAGCGATAAATCCTGATCTACGTAAAAAACAAAGTATATAAATGAAATAAGATAACAAAGTCAAACTAATTATTTTCTTTGGTCACTAAGAGACTTTCTTTAATTTAACAATTTGGTTTGAAAATATGTTATTGTTATCATAACAAAATTTAAGTTAGGTTATGTGAATACGCTGTATGGCGCATGCGTTGCGCATGCGCCCTGCATGTTTTCATGGGACCTAATTGTAATACGTCGTGCTCGCGTAGAAAACAAGGGACGTAATATACGTAGTAATATACGCGTAAAAACCACGTATATTACGTGACGTATATTATACGTTCCCAACCCTGGTAATTCCTCTACAAATTAGAGGATTATACTCAACCTGAGAGGAAAATGCAAAATTTTCCTTTTGCCATCTCTCCTCTCAAAAAAAGAGGAAAATCCTCTAATTTCTAGATGAATATTCTCCTTTTGAGAGGAAACTGTGATAGGATTCAAGAAGAGGAATTTTCCTCTCAAATTAAGAATATTTTTTTCTCGGTGTAGAATCGGTATTTGCTCTATCAATGCTAAAACTTTCGTAAACAGATTTTTTAAAAATTATTATTCTAAACTAATGTAACCGACAGGTTTTCTAAAATTCGATTAAAATTACTAGTTTTTGATTTGTATAATCGATTATGATAACAACTATCACACAAATTTTATTAAAAACTAGGTGTGACGGAGTTGTTTCGAAAGCGAGGGACATACATATATAAGCAGAGTTTTTTACGCTTATATCTATAAATCCTGCTACTGAAAAATTGCATTTGAAACTGCATTTTGTATATAAAAAAAGTGCTCACGGCCATCAGTAATGGCAAAAAAATATTGATGAGTATTATCACTTTCAATCTGTGAAACTGTAGGAAGAGACGCCTGACAGAGTGAGTTTTTACTGCTTTCATCGTAAAAATGGTATACCAAACTGTCATTCTTTCAATCTTTATCTATGGAAACTTAAAAAATAGGCCACCATAAATAGTGGAGGCTTTTTAAGTACTTGAAATAGGTCTAGGAACATTGATTAAACTTCCAGGGACATCAAAGTTAAATCTGTTTGAAAATCGCCTATATTTATGCGTTAAATACTTTTTATTCATATGTGACGTGGAACGAAGAAACCAGCCTTACGACTAAAAATGAGTTTACGAGAAAAAGCGGATCAAAGTGAAAGGAAGACGAAGGAAGACAAAGCCCTCGTACAACTTTGAGCTCCAGAAAATTCGTAGAGCAATGGGGATTTTTTTATTCGTATATTTTCTTTATTTAATATCCGTGCGTAAATGTGCGTACCATTCTACAAATCCCCTATAGATAAATAAAATATAAAAGAATAAAATGGAATAAAATAATAAATAAAATATATCTTTTAAAAAGCTACATTTTATATTTATTATTCATATATTTCATTTTTCGAAGAATTTTTCGCTATTTAGGTCATTGAGTGAATCGCTTCAACATTACCGCATAATGAATTAAAATTACCGGTCGGAATTGTGGCGACGGCGTAAATACAAAGAAGTGATTTAAACACCCTGAATTATTGTAATTACAATTTATTGTTCCTGGGAGTAGAAGATGTGTCCCCATCTAGTAGCAACTTGCTGAATTAAAAAGTCTGGCTCAAGGCACGTGCTGCCCCATCTAACCTATATTGCAACAACTTTCAAAAAGCATTTTCCGAGTTGGTAAAATTCACTTAGACTCATACCTGATATTACCGTGCGTAGGTAACTTTCTAATAGTCTACGACCTAATAATGAAATAATAATTATTGTTAACCTAACTAAGAAATAAATTTTAGGATATTATTTATCATTATTTAAATGTATTATTGTTTATTGATAATGAAAGTCCTGAAAATACATGTTTATATGTATACAGTTTATATTTTGTACATATTTCTAGTATGAATAACTCATAATATATTGTGAATAAAATAAAAATTGTAAATTTAATAAATATGTGTTAACTAGATTCCATACATATGTCCAAAGAAATATCATGAATTGGTATTACAACAAGATATGTTTCTTGTACTGCACTATTTACTATATTATATTAGAAAAAGAAATTGATTTATCTACGATGTTTTATTATGGACTTATAATCATTGTTTATTGTTATTCTCTATATTTTTCCAACACCTTCCAGAAGTATATATAATTAGCCGGAAAACCTCATGTTTGCAGACTTTTAAAAATTTTTATTTTATTTTATTTTAGTAAATCGGATGTTTTTCCTCTTATTTTAGTCGAAACTGTTCTTCTGCCCTCTTGTCGCGGTGGTGAATTTCATTGTCGATGCTGCAAGTACAAAAAATTGTAGGGTGATAACTGATACATGTTGGATGGGTTTCTAGACATAATTTTAAAAACTGCGATTTATCGGGTATATTTACAATTTTTATTTTTTAAAAATGTGAAATCTCACCAAAAACATTTAAAATGCAAAAATAACCTACCAAGTAAAAAATTATTAGGACTAGTATGTGCAATCAAATTTGGCCATGCAAACGTGATAAAATTTTATTTTCACAAATAATATTGATTGTGCCAATATAATTTTATTTCTTAGACGGAATTCTTTGCATCTTGGATATTTTTCATAAGATGGAATATAATTTATAAATCAATATAAATATGACACTTGGATTAATTTGACATTCAATAAAGAAGACGTCTACACTAGTAAAAATTCATGATTTGTGCAGCTTAGAAAATAAGTAAAAGAAACGTACTCATCAGATGACTCGAAAGCTTTCTCATCGCTGTATCCAGCAAGTGTTCGCCACAATTCAGGTGGGCCCTCAATCGCAAGAGGGAAATGTTCCCAAGTCCATGTATCACTGCCTGAAATCGAAAATTAAATTATTATTGAGATAAATGTACCGATAAATATCATTCGCTTATTTATACTACTATTTCCTTACTATATTTTACTATAATAGCATAAATAATGTTGAATATGACAGCTTTTTTATAATTTCTTTTCTTTGAAATTTACATTTTTGTTTATTACAATAAAATAAAAAATTTGTATCTATATTAGATTAAAATTTTTAAAAACTAGAAATTCATACCCGTAGCAGGAGGATAGCCTATTCTCCTCTTTGTTGCTTTGAAAAATTGACCGTCCTTTCCATAGGGAGACAATGTATAACCATTTTCAAGGAATGACTGTAATCATTATAATACGTGGAAAAAATATATGAAAAATGTGCAGGTGGCGATACACCGAAAAAAACTAGTAAAATTAACTAGTTCCAATGGTTCGCTAGAAGGATTACTAGTTTTTTTGGTTAAATTAACTAAAACTCTAGTTGATTTAACTAAAATCTATAGTTGTTGTTACTAGGTTTTTAGTTAATTTTACTAGAATTAACTAGTTTTCGCACTTTTTTTTCGGTGTGTAGAAATAGCTAATAAAACTTAAATTAATATCTGACAAGTTTTATCTCCGATGTATAAAATATGGTACTCAAACAATTTGTTCACTCACAATCTCTTCACGTTTGCCGATTCTTGGAATATTTTTAGACGCTTTCAGAAAAAAATCCTCAGCTCCAGAGCTTCGACCGACTCGAGGTATGTTTTTAGCTATCTTCAGAAAGAAGGCTGGAGAACCATCGTCTGCTTTGGCTTCCTCAATTCCCATCACGAGTATTGTAATTGCAATAAAAAAAGCTAAAATCGAAATAAATGAAAGAAAAATTTAAATAGGATCTTTATATAATTCAAAAAGGATTTTTTTTAAAAATTTTTTCTGTATTTCTTTGAAACTTACCGCTATAAAGAATATTGGTTACGAAGCATTGTGAATTTGATTTTGTTATCATTTTCATTATATGCTCCTCTCAATCTGTAATTATTCAGGGTCTCCTAGCTTAATCAACTAAAACAAAATATTATAGAATATTTATAACATCAAAACAAGAATATTCTAATGACTGGGTTTACATTCACTTATTATAAGTTTGGCTGGCTTTGCTATATAATCTATATAACTACAATAATAATAATAAAGTTTCACTTTCATTTATTCTAGTAACTTATTAAATGCAGTTGGTTTCAATTCACCGGTTTTTGTAATGTGCCATCACATAAACTTAATGCACGAGAGATCAGAGGTAATTTTTGATAAGTAAAATATAAACAAAAAAGTGTTTGTCGACTGCCTCAGTAATTATGTCATAGTCCGGCGTTCATAGATGGTCTATAATATTAAGCTAAAATTCAATGCGACAGACAATTTAATTGTTTCATTGCCGAAGAAATATTTTAATATTTTTAATATGTATAATCATATTAGACGTAGATAGGTATTTTACAATACAACTTTATACTGCTATAATACAACTTTTTTATACTCTATCTTGGTTGCACAAAGATGTAAATATTGTAAATCTTTCATACCGCTCAATCTTT
Organism: Euceroptres primus; assembly: GCA_037177015.1. Taxonomy (NCBI): domain Eukaryota; kingdom Metazoa; phylum Arthropoda; class Insecta; order Hymenoptera; family Figitidae; genus Euceroptres; species Euceroptres primus. The sequence goes on along the minus strand of JBAGKK010002407.1, from coordinate 4,371 downwards.
GATATGTATTTAGTACCTATATTAATCTTCCAAATTTAATTTCCAAAACTGAGTATTTTTTGATAGAAAAATTTTAATATATAATATAATTATGATACATTATGTTTTCTAGGTAAAATTTAACAAAGCCAATTAAGTTTCGATTAATTTAATTCAAACGGAACCGAGTAGACTATAGAAGGTAGAACTGTCAGTGAAACTTTGCAATCCATTGTTTAAAGTTTTTGAAAACAAAAGTATTCAAAATAGTAAGAAAATGATAACATTTGGCATTCATTTTTTCTAAACAAAATATTGAGCAGCTAAATTTCTCTTTTTATGAGAAATAAATCCACTTGAGGTATTGTCATTTGGTCCACATTTTTTACATTTAAAAGACACTTATTCCTGTGTTGTACGATTTAAATGAAAATATTTTATTTTTTCTGTTTATAATTTTAACGCAAAAGCATATTAAATATTTTGATTTACATACAAAGAACTTGTCTTATATAATATATCATGGAACTTTATCTACTGCAAAGACTCAAAAAATTTTTAATAAATCAGTATTTTATACACCCTGATCTAAATGCATTTCTCGCGAGAGTTTTGCGAAAACTGAACTGTTCGTGGTATCCATTACCCTTGGAGAAGCTTGGACAATACAAGGAAGACAAGTGTTTGTTTTCGCAGACTGATATTTAAATGTCACGTGTGAAATCTCACGCGCATAAAGATGAACTATTTATAAGTATAAGAAAAAATTTTAAGTGGGTATTTTCAGATATATGTATGTAAAAATTTTCTCTCTTACGCACAGAACAATTTATCGTGGATATACCGCGGATTCGTTGTAGGTGTCACAGAAACAATCAAATATATCTAAATATATTTAAACAGGACATGAACAAAAAGAGTAAAGTAAATGTCATTCAGTATTAAAAAACTAATACTTTACTTACCTTCCCGATGCAAGTGAACAATGATTTCATTTCAATTCCCATAATCTCTTTTATACCTTTGTGCTTTCGCATTAAGTATTTTGATCATGTCTACTAGTAGGTAAATTAGCACATGAACTCTGGTTCACCCGTGACTGTGACGAAAACTACTGTTGCACTTATGGACGTAAAAAAATTGTCACACTTAGAAAATGAAAATGACATTTTTATTTTAGTTATATAGTTGCCTGTTCAAGTAATAACTGTATAAAAAAACTATAAACTATATAAAGAAAAATATACAAAAGTATGTACTACAAAATTATTGGATTGCATTTTGTGTCGAACTTGGCAAAATAGTGGAAACTAAATATTTTATAAAATAATTTATAATAACACCAATGAAATAAACAAATTTGTAGATTAAGCACTTTATTAGTTTGGTAAAGTTTAGCAAAGCTATGTGATGATTGCAAACAGTTTCCACCTAAACTCTTGTGTTAATGCAGTTATTGTCAACTTTTTGCAATGTTTTGATATCTTAGGATATTCAGATGAGTGGAATATATAAATGTAAAATAAATTAAAAACACAAAATAAAAACTAAAGCGTAATACTTTTATATTCAATGCAGATCTCATTCTCATCAGTTTAAGATTGAAAGAGGTCATAGCCCTTATCTCGACAGGTGAAAATTACGTGCTTAACATACTCAACAATTCTATTTACATTATCTGATTTTATGAACACACTTCGCTATTGAGTGAAAAGTTGGTTTTTGGATAAATGATTGAAAGTTTTGTAAAACTGTTAGATAACAAATCAAAGTAGAAATACCTAATAATCGTCAATAAGCTTTCAGAATTCAATACTCTGTACTTAAATATTTTTTACAAATGTAAAAATTAAGCGCTCCTTAAGTCCTCGTTCAGTATAAATTAATTGTTTGTATTTGATTCTTTATTTTCCACAATACATACTCTTTTCAGAAGTTCTAATGAGTACTAGATAAAAGAAAGATAATTAAACGTTATGCTATAAATGCGAGCGGTATACAAGCGATGAGAAGTCTCTTCCATTTTGCATAATTTTTACCATAATTTATTCCAATGCTACAAAATTGGAGTATTTTTGCTGTACATTCGAAAAAGGATTTCAGTTCGCATCTTGGCGATTGAACCAGGCACTGCAAGTTTCGCTAGCTACTTCACACATCGTCACCAAAGCTCTGTTGGTAACCTCGTAATCTGCTATGAAAACCAATGTAAATCAATAACTAATAATATATTGCTATTTTTTATAATATAAACTAAGTTTATAATATAAACTTTTATAATATAATATTATAAAATTTTATAATATAATATAATATAAACATGTTATAAATCACGTTAAACATTCATATTAAATATAAGCGGACAATATTGGCCCAATATTGCCAAGTACACGCAGTTGCTAATGCTTAATACTATACATGGTTCAATTCTTGGACCTTTTCAACAAACAACAATTATTGTAAGAACTAACAAATATATTGGTATTGGGCTAATATTGTTCCAATCGTAAGATTACCATTTGGTAATAAAAAATAATTCTATATATTTTTATGGAGAAACTTACCACTCAAGCCGATAGATCTTTTCCCGAAAATGCTCCCATTAAAGGGAGGTTTTCTATAGCCTGCTTCTGCATTTAAGGTAGCAACAGCCAGAATAACAAGTAGAACAAGTACAGCACGCAGAGACAGCATGTTTTTGCGATTAGGGTGTGTTTAGCTGAAATGAAAAATAATATATTACTGTTATAAAAATCTGTATTAAGCTTCATATACGGTATATGAAGCAAATATGCAGTCCGGACATTGGAATCTAATACACTCATGCATATTAAATTTAATACAAAGTTTTTAAAACCTAATACAAAATTTATTAGTTATAATATAAATGTGTATAATATAATGTTTAATGTATATTGTATATTAATCGTCAGCTAAGATATTGAAATTAAAATACATGTACATTAATCTTAAAAATTACGAGTATTAAATTTATATGAAGATCATTTCTAACAGTGTACATAGGATGATCTATCTCTCACCCGAAAGATTACTAATCACTGGAAGAAAAAGAAAATTCGTACTTTTTATATACAGTGTCTGGAAATGACTATGCACTTGGGTAGGTTGAAAAAAAAATTTACATTTTTTTTGCCTCGAAGTTCTTTCGGACTCATTTTTGTCCTTTAAAAGCTCGCTTTAGAGGAATTGTCTGACAAAAATCCATTTATACTACTGAATATCTGGCCGAAAATTAGCTAAACTACTTATTTTATTTTACTTTCCTGTGTCAATTATTACTTTAAAATACCTTCTAATTGACATGAACTAAAATTTCTTAAAAAGATGTTTCACTGCATATATCACTGATAGCTTCGATTCATATTTTTTAATTTTTTTTGCCTCTGGGAAAATTCCTGTTTTATAAACAAGTTATCTCTCTATTGTAAATGAATTTTATAATAAATTACCTAGATTACCTAGAATTACCTAAATTACTTAGAAGAGTTGGACTCTTTAAAAGAGACCAAAAAGTGCCTCTAAAACTACTTGCATGATCGAAATTGGGATATTCTACCGATTAGATACATATTTTAGTTTTTCTGTTTTAAATATTGTATTGGAGTAATTTCTACTTTTTACAGGGCTTTTATTATTAATTATCTGATCATAATATATTTTTAAACTTGAGTTTGGTTCTGATATCTTTGGTTATATTGATACATTTATTTCAAATATTATACAATTACAATAAATTATTAAATACATTATTAAATTATTACCTTTTTTTGTGAAATAAGCAGAAAACAAAACGATGTTGCTTCGTCAGTTGCCAATAGTCGGATGTTACTATACTTTTTCGCCTCAAGTCCTTTTATACTGAAAAGAACCATGAGAAGAAAAATGTTCCCGTCAAATGCAAATGACTTGAATCTTATGGAGGTCAATAAGAAACTCGTAAAACAAACAAATTGATTCAACATATATGGAGAAATTGATCCTATTAATAGTTTCAGAGTCACAAACCAAGATACCTGATAACAGAATGATGTCTGCCAATCGAAAATTTGAATTTATATGAAATTTAAGTACCTTCTTTCAACCGGATTGTTCTGTTTTAATCCAACTTTAGTCCTAAAAAGAGATCATCATTGAATCAAGCAATCAATTTTTTTACATTGAAATTAACAGCATGGAGTTATTGCAATTTAAAACAGTGCACTGGTGTCCCAAATTCAATTACACTCATCCACCGTTACTTTGCACCCCGGTTGTTTGCGCAGTTCACGGGTTTCCACTCCCCGCAGCGTCCCTGGGGTGCCAAAGAACAGCTCGCACGCTCGAAGAGCCAGTGCCGTATCAGAAGTTATTTACGTGGCGACCACTGTGGTG
>JBAGKK010002396.1:0-12583 GCA_037177015.1 Euceroptres primus | reverse complement strand
GAATCGTTTACCAATTGCTTTAGTAAGCATTTCTACTAATTTTTAGTAAAAAACTACTAATTAATGGTAGAAAACTATTAATTAATGGTAAAAAATTCCTAATTAATGGTAGAAAATTACTAATTAATGGTAGAAAATTACTAATTAATAGTAGAAAACTACTAATTCACGTAGTAAGGGTTACTAATTTATTTAGTAAGCCTTACTAAGTGATTTAGTAGTTTTTTACTATTAATTAGTGGTTTTCTACTATTAATTAGTAGAAATGCTTACTCAAGCAATTGGTAAACGATTCGGCACTATTTCATTAGTAGAAAACTACTAATTCAGATTTAGAGAGCAGTCTTCAAATCTTGAAATGAGCATTAAAACTGTATATTTTTTAATTCATCATTGAATACTTGAAAACTAGAGGCTTAAATAAAATTTTAAAATCAATAATTCGAAATTGTACAATTTTAACTTTAGTCTTAAAAATTAAACGTTTTCTGATTTTGGCATTCAAAACCGAATAAATAGAAATTTGAAAAAGTTTCAAATAAAATATTTGCATATGAAAGCTTTTAACATTGAACGAAAGCGTAAAAGTTGTATTTGATATAATTTATTCCCTTATTTTCCCCTATTTTTGTGAAAAAATCACCGTATTTCCCCTTTTTTGAGAACATTTTGTTACTGTGAAGCCTAACAGAGTATAGAATATAATAGAGTTTATAGAGGAAAGAAAAGGGCAATTTTTAAAAATAAATTAAGTTTTATTATAATATAAATTAAGAACTAAAAATAAAAACAAAAGGTGAGACTTTTTAAGTAATATTGTGACTGGGTAAACACAGAAAAAAATGGGGTTTCTATTAGAGCCGATTTTTGGTTCCAAGGGAGCTGCAACGAAAAGGAACCTTTGTAGATAGCGCCAAGTTATATGCGATTTCCCTATATAAAATTAGAACTGCAACAAAAAGGAACCTCCAGTTTTTACTGTGAAAAGTGGGTTCGGAAAATCGCGAATCGTAGTCGGCAGGAATGGAAAAAGGGGCGGGGGGATGGAAAGTCGATATTTATCACCAAACAACGAGTGAATGTAAAATTCAGTTTTCAATCTAAATGCACTCGAGATGAGTTTGCGAAGGGCAGAAGCTTCGCACGCGTCTGGGATAAAATGTTTATTGTGCATTAAAACGTGCGGTCCTATTGGAGCACGGATCTTAAGGTTGTCTTTCTCGACCCTAACCGGCTGATTTTATACCACGGTCAAAGTTTGGGATGGTCTTCGATGACGTTGCTTGGAGGGGTGGAGATTCGATAATTCGGCGGTTCAACTTAATAAGAAACGTTATTACGTATTAAGAATGATCCTCTTTAGATAAGAAGCCCCCTCGCATGATTTATGCCCCCCGGATAAGTTTTTCAAATAAAAGACCCTTCACAATGCGCAAAGGTCATTTCCATACTGCAAACATCCAAACTTTAAAAAAGGGAGAACCTTTCTCAAATAAAAATTCCCTGGAAAGTTTTCGAAATGTTTTATCTACAAGCTAATACTATAGATTAGTCTTTTAGTTTACAGATTAGTCTTCTAATTTATAGATTAGTCTTCTAATTTAATAAAAAATAAATTAATTTAATTTTGTTAAAGGGAGGAGTGTAGGAGAATCGAAATGGGAATAAGGCACGTGCACGTAACGCAGTAGAATCGATTTCGGAAGGGTCGTTTTTCGATGAAAATAAATACAGTGTTGACTCGAGGAACACAGGGATATAAAATAATTACTTTTCACTCGTCGGTGCACTGCGGAGTATGTGCCGAGTCGAGCAGAACCGGCGCATCTTGCGGTTGTGAATTTAATTAAATATTTTCGCGGCTGAACGTCTGTTCGTTGCGGTCGCTACGGCCTTTTTTCCCGCGGACATAAGGCAATTTACTTTTTTAATTTGTGTAATGAATTAAGCGCCTGCCTCTTTTCGCCCCCGGCCACTGCATATCTCCCTCGGCAGAGGTATATTCTCCACTTGAACGCGTGTAGAACCTGTATACCGGGAACGAGATGGAAGTCCATCAATGTAATATATTGAAAGTGGATTACGCGATACTTTCAGAAGATTCCACTCTTCAAAATGAATGTTCGGAAACCTAGCCACCTATATACTCTCTTTTACTCAATTTTTATATCCACTTTCATGTCTTGTAACCCAAACAGAAAAAAACTAGAGGCTCCTTTTTGTTTCAGTTCTAATCAGTTCTAATTAACACTTCAGTTTTTTCTGTGCAGTGTAACCAATTTAAGAATACAATATTTTTAAAATTCAAATTATTTTACATGTGGAAGGATTCATGCCAATTTAGGCAATTTTAAACCATCGATAAGTTTATATCTGTCGTAGGCATTTAGAGGATTCAGGCTTTCAGCCGACTGCCTAGGCGTTCAGCCCACTGCCGGCGTTCAGAAGAATTTGGGTCGAAATATATACCTGGCGTCCAAATGCCAGGTTCATTTAGGCATTCAGAAGAATCGTTGATAATATTTCATTGGCTATGGGGTCTATTTCTTAAGATCTACTTAGTTGTAAAATAAACTTTAAAGATCGGCAAACGAATACTCAGCTATTCTTCTGAAAGCCTGACACGTTTTAGGCTTTTAGAGGAAACCAACCATAGAGTATTAAAACACATTAAATGGCTATTTAACATTTTATTTTTATTTTCATGTTCATCTGATTAATGAAATATATTTTTACAAAATAATAAGAATAATGATTTTATGTCATATATTTAAAAAGTCTTTTAATTTAAGTTCATGTTTTCACAGAATTCGAAGGTAAATATTTATTTATTTTTCAATTTGACTTATTATAATCATATTTATAATATCATTAATGACAAATAATAAAGAAAAACGGAATTTATTAAATAATCATTGAATTACAAAATCTATATGTTAAATAATTAAATGATGAATTTAATTACAAAATAATAAGCATAATGTTTTTGTCATATATTTAAAAAATCTTTTAATTTAATTTCAAGTTTTCACAGGATTCGAAGTTAAAAATTTATTTATTTTTCAATTTGATTTATTATAATAATATTCACAATATCATTAATGACAAGTAATAAAGAAAAACGGAATTAATTAAATAATCATTTAATTACAAAATCTGTATGTTAAATAATTAAATGATGAATTTAATTACAAAATAATAAGAATAATGTTTTCGTCATATATTTAAAAAGTCTTTTAATTTAAATTCATGTTTGCACAGGATTCGAAGGTAAACATTTATTTATTTTTCAATTTGATTTATTATAATCATATTTACAATATCATTAATGACAAATAATAAAGAAAAACGGAATTAATTGAATAATCATTTAATTACAAAATTTTTATGTTAATTAAGTAATTAAATGATGTATTTAATTACAAAATTATAAGAATAATGATTTTTTGTCATATATTTAAAAAGTCTTTTAACTTAAGTAGATGCTTTCACAGGATTCGAAGGTAAATATTCATTTATTTTTCATTTTGACTTATTATAATTATATTCATAATATCATTAATGACAAATAATAAAGAAGGACGGAATTAATTCAATAATCATTTAATTACAAAATTTTTATTTTAATTAAATGATGAATTTAATTACAAAATAATAAGAATAATGATTTTATGTCATATATTTAAAAAGTCTTTTAATTTAAGTTCATGTTTTTGCAGGTTTCGAAGATAAACATTTTATTTTTATGTTGCAATTCGGTCACGGAAAGAAGTTAATGGCTGGATTCACCATTTAACATAGATCATTTGAACTCTGATCGCATTTTTTATAGAATTCATTGAATATTACTATGTAAAATAGTCATATTTACGATTATCCTTGCACAAGTTACAATTAGAAATAATAAAATTGATTAAATTCTACGAAAAATGTGTGTTCAGAGTTTAACTGATGCATATAAAATGGTGAATTAAGTCGTTTCCTATAAAATTAAAATTAAAATTTACTAAAAAATAAACAATTGTCCTTTAATATAGTAAAATTGATTAAATTCCACGAAAAAACTGTGTTCAGAGTTCAAATGATGCATGTCAAATGGTAAATTTATTCCGTTCTTCTTTATTATTTGTCTTTAATGATATTATGAATATGATTATAATAAGTCAAATTGAAAAATAAATAAATGTTCACCTTCGAATCCTGTGGAAACATGAATTTAAATTAAAAGACTTTTTAAATATATTACTTAAAATCACTATTCTTATTATTTTGTAATTATCTTCATCATTTAATTATTTAACTAACATACAAATTTTGTAATTAAATGATTATTTAATTAATTCTGTTTTTCTTTATCATTTGTCATAAAAGATATTGTGAATATGATTATAATAAGTCAAATGGAAAGGTAAATAAATGTTTACCTTCGAATCCTGTGAAAACATGAATTTAAATTAAAAGACTTTTTAAATATATGACATAAAATCATTATTCTTATTATTTTGTAAAAGTATATTTCATTAATCAGATGAACATGAAAATAAAAATAAAATGTTAAATAGCCATTTAATGTGTTTAATACTCTATGGTCGATTTCCTCTAAAAGCTTAAAACGTGTCAGGCTTTCAGAAGAATAGCTGAGTATTCGTTTGCCGATCCTTAAAGTTTATTTTACAACTAAGTAGATCTTAAGAAATAGACCCCATAGCCAATGAAATATTATCAACGATTCTTCTAAATGTCTAAATAAACCAGGCATTTGGACGCCAGGCATAGCATATTTCGTCCTAAATTCTTCTCAACGCCGGCAGTCGGCTGAACACCTGGGCAGTCGGCTGAAAGCCTGAATCCTCTAAATGCATACGACATATCCACAAATAATGAGTACGACCTTTCGAGATATTAATCATCAGATCATTTTTCCAATGATTTATTTAATCTGGGTTATTCTGGTAGATGGAGAAAAAAAATCTGTAAAATTAACAGAAAAATCTGTTAAAATAGGGACAGCATATTTTTCTCTGTTATATTTATAGACATTTTTGTTAAACTTAGTTATTCTGGTTAAAATAGGGACAGCAAATTTTTCTCTGTTATATGTACAGAAATTATTTTTAAACTTACAGATGGTCAATAAATTTAACAGATATTTCTGTAGAACTAATAGAAATGTCTATTCGGTTAACATTTTTTAGAATAAGAATAAAATTCCATTAAATTTTGAATTAACATTCTGTTAACATAACTGTAGAATTAACATTCTGCTAACATAACTGTAGAATTAACATTCTGTTAACATAACTGTAGAATTAACATTCTGTTAACATAACTGTAGAATTGATATTCTGTTAACATAACCGTAGAATTAACATTCTGCTAACATAACTGTAGAATTAACATTCTGTTAATTCTACACAGATATCTGTTAAATTTACTGACCATCTGTGTTTTACAAAAATTTCTGTAAACATAACAGAAAAATTCTGCTGTCCCTATTTTAACAGATGATTCTGTTAATTTTGCAGATTTGTTTTTTTCGTATACAAAGTATACAAGGAATGCTTTTACTAAAACAAAATACGTTTTTTATATTAAAACTCTTTATGGGCCTACAGATATTTTTCATTTTTATAATTCTATGTTATATGAACCTTAATATGCTAATTGTCCTTTAAATCGTGAAGCTAAAGAACTCTTTTTTATTAAAAAAGAAGAAGTGCCACAGGCACTTACATACCACTTAAACTCGCATGCTTGCAATGAAATAAGTACAGTCGCCGTCAAAGAGGCTGCTAAAGTGCTTTGCTTTCCTTCTTTATCGTTTTATTTGAGACTTCCTATAAATAGCAAAGATGTAGAGCATTCGATAATGATAGTGAGTTTGGAACTCATAAAAAAAAACGATCAGTCTAATTGCACTTTTCTACGATTTCATCCCATTTATGAAAAAAGGGCACAAAACCACTTTTTTTAAAACTCTTCATAAACACAAGTGTCAGCTTAAAATCATAATATCATAATTATCATATAATAATATCATAATAATCATATCATAATAATATAATAATCATAAAAAAATCATAATATTTTTTTCAGAACTTGTGAAGGGCAAGTTGCTACACGTTTCCTAAAAAGAGATTCTTTTGATAGTACTATTTTTCATTAACTAAGATTTAAATTCAAAGTTTTCATTTAAATCTTAGTTAATGAAAAATAGTACTTACAAGTCAATTTTCTTAAAATGTCAGATTTTCTCAAAATGTCATTCGGTCTAATATCCCTTAATACATTCTATCAAATTATTTTCCAGAATTGTTATGAGTTATGAATATAAAATAAAAGAGCACTTCTTCATGTCGCTTATGATCACTTTGACACTGATTGTGATTGATATGAGGACGAAAATGGTTTTATATCGATCTGAATTAGTTTTTAGAAACAATTTTCTTGAAATCAATTTTCTAATATGAAAATAATGATAGAGAGAAATTTACTTATCGAAGGACAATATCCGCTTTCGATACGAGAACCCTCCATATCACAAACGCAATACTCAAAATTGAATTACTTGCATTAACGATATTACTTACATTAGTTACTTCGCATTAATGATATTAGTTCTGTGGCAACAGGAGGTTGTTTACGAGAAGCATGTCATCCCACCGGACGCTCACCATCCACCTGGTTAGATATCCATATGTGTGTGTTTCATGTATATAGTACACAGATTTACAACTCGTGTTTAGTGCATATACGGAACCATTAAAATCGTGCTTTCGTCTTTGAGGGTGTGTGCACACAGTAGACAGCACACACTCGCTGGAACGCCACTGAACTAGCAAAACCACTAGCAAGCACCCTGGCCACCATAGTCGGTGCATTAGCAGATTTAACGACTACTTTTTTTTATCGCGGCCCCATTATTTTGATTTCACGGAAAACTTTTAGTTCGCCGAGTGCATTAGTGTTAATATAAATTTACCTGCCGTCCGAACTTGCTTCTTTTTTCACCTCCCAACTCCCTATCTGCTTAATGCATACACTTAATTATAATTTAGATTTTAAAAGTGTTGTGTTGTCCTCTGGAAACAATGAGACAACAGCTCCATACTCTTACATTTCATTTTCTTTAAATTTGAATTTTTTTTTTTCATTATGTAATTAATATGAAATTTTCTTAAACCTCGACCCTTAAAACTAATAATTCTATTTTATGGAGTAATAGATTTTTTTTGGATATTTAACGAAAAAGTAGAACAGTATCGAACTTTACTTTAACTGAGTTTTTTTGCAAAATTTTTGAGGAAGTATCATGGAGAAATTCAGGAAAAATTATCCTTGATTTGGTGATAAAAAAATTACACTGAAAGTAGTATGTCACACAGTAAAAATTGGAGGTTCCTTTTTAATGCAGTTCTAATTTTATATAGGGAAATCACGTAGCAAATGGCGCCATCTATGAGGGTTCCTTTTTGTTGCAGCTCCCTTGAAATCAAAAATTGGGTGGTCCAAATTTTTTTTTCGAATTTTCATGCTCTCACACACAAATTTGTTCGAATCAAAAAAAAATAAATGCATTTTTTTAAAAATATATATTTAGAGGTTCCGCAAGCCCCATGAAGTTTCCCATAAGTATTTCCCATAAGGAAAAAGACGTTTTTGTAAATCTTATTCAGAATCGTCAATATTAGGTGAATCGAGTTGATACTCAAAATTTCTCTTCAAAATTAACCATATAATACGATTCTAAAATTGCTTTTTAAATATTATCCCCATAAGTCTGTTTTACAGAGTCCCAAAAAACACCATAAGTAAAAAATTGTGTTTTGCGAGTTTTTGGCGCTAATAATGATTTTTTTGCGGTTTTTTAAGTAAAAATTGTTTCTAATACATAAATTATTACTTTACACTGACACCTAGATGTCTACATAAATTGTTTCAATAATTTATTATTTTTTATAGGAACTTTCTCTTAGAATAGAGTTAGAAAGTCGCGGTTTTTCCGAATTTTTCAACATTTTTTGAACTTTTTAGTTAGAGCGAGGCAATAATCAATTAAAGTTAACAAAAATAATTTTTTAAACAATTTATTATCATTTATAACAATATTCTCTTAGAATAATGCTAGAAAGTTGCGGTTTTTCTAAAATTTTCAACTTTTTGTCCACTTTTCACTTAGAGTGTGTTAATAATTAATGCAATTTAGCAAACATAATCGTTTAAACAAATCATTGTTAATAAAAATTATTATAACAAATATTGTTTTTAATCTTCTATATTAATGCTAGATAGTTGCGGTTTTTTCTGAAATTTTTAACTTTTTGTCCACTTTTCACTTCGTGAGGTGATAATTAATGCAAGTTAACAAACACAATAGTTTAAATAATTTATTATTATTTATAACAATATTCTCTTAGAATAATGCTAGAAAGATGCGAGTTTTTCTAAAATTTTCCACCTTTTGTCCACTTGTCAATTAGAGTGAGGTAATAATTATTTCAAGTTAACAAACATAATTGTTTAAACAATTTATTATTCTTCTTAATAATATTCTCTTTGAATAATGCTAGAAAGTTGCGGTTTTTCTGAAATATTCAACTTTTTGTTCACTTTTCACTTAGAATGAGTTAATAATTAATTCAATTTAACAAACATATTTGTTTAAACAAATTATTATTATTTATAACTATCTTCTTCTATAGTATTACTAAAAAGATGCGGTTTTTTCTCACATTTTCAAAACAAAATTTTTACAAGTCATTTACAGACTTACTCCTCCTACTCCTAATTATTCCATCCTTTGTTTTTATTTCTACTTTAAGATAGCCTTTTTGTTTAAATTAACTCACTCCACCTACTTCTAATTATTCCATCCTTTGTTTTTATCTCTACTGTAAGATAGCCTTTTTGTTCAAATTAATATTTGTAAAACATTAGCGAAAAAGTCAAAACACTTCACTTTGAAAAAAAGTACTATTTAAAAAATGATTCTTGTTTATGTTCATTTATTATTTGTTTATTACTAAAAAGTGAAAGCAAAACTGAAGATTTCAGAAAAAAGCGCAACTTTCTAGCATTACTCTAAGAAAAGATTAATATTAATTATAATTATATAATTATAATTAATAATTATAATTATATAATTATAATTAATAATTATAATTATATAATTATAGTTATATAATTATAATTAATAATTATAATTATAATTAATATAAATATTAATAATTTGTTTAATAAATATGTTTATTAAATTTCATTAATTATTAACTCACTCTAAGCGAAAAGTCGACAAAAAGTTAAATATTTCAGAAAAAACCGCAACTTTCTAGCATTATTCAAAGACAATATTATTAAAAATAATAATAAATTGTTTAAACAATTATTTTTCTTAACTTGAAATAATTATTATCTCACTCTAATTAAAAAATGGACAAGAGGTGGAAAATTTTAGAAGAAACCGCAATTTTCTAGCATTATCCTAAGAGAATATTGTTATAAATAATAATAAATTGCTTAAAAAATTGTCTTTATTAACTTGAATTAATTATTACCTCACTAAGTGAAAAGTGAACAAAAAGTAAAAAATTTCAGAAAAAACTCATTCGCATTACATGACGTCATTATGTATCAAATACCCTTAATTATTAACTCAATCTAAACGAAAAGTTAACAAAAAGTTGAATATTTCAGGAAAAACTACAACTTTGTAGTATTATTTAAAGAGAATATTATTAAAAATTTCGTAGAAAATGTTGATGTATGTAGTTGGCTTTAGGGTCAGGAATAAATTATTTAAACAATTATTTTTGTTAACTTGAATAATTATTACCTCACTTTAATTAAAAAGTGGACAAAAGGTGGAAAATTTTAGAAAAAACTGCAACTTTCTAGCATTATTCTAAGAGAATAATAATAAATTGTTATAAATAATAATAAATTGTTCAAAAAATTGTTTCTTTTAACTTTAATTGATTATTGTCTCGTTCGAAATGAAAAATTGAAAACAAGTTAAAAAATTCGAAAAAACGGCGACTTTTTAACTCTATTCTAAGAGAAAATTGCTATGAACAATAATAAATTGTTTAAACAATTTATGTAAATACCTTTTTATCAGTAAAAAGTAATATTTTATGTATTAGAAACAATTTGTATTTAAAAAACCGCAAAAAGATCATAATTAGCGCCAAAAACTCGCAAAATCCAATTTTTTACTTATGGGGTTTTTTTGGGACCCTTTAAAACACACTTATGGGGATGGTATTTAAAAAATATGTATTCATTTGTATTCTATAGCTAATTGTGAAGAGAAATTTTGAGTTTCAACTCGATTCACCTAAACGAATTTATTTTTTTGTGAATTCGAACAAATTTTGAGGGTTGGAGAATGAAAACTTAAAAAAAATCCAATGCATTTTTGGACCACCCTAATGTCAGGCTGTAATCGCATTTTGGTACCTATTGCGGCAAGAGAAGTGTCGAAATAAAAAAGAAGTAAATAACCCGAAACCCTACTAAATAAACACACGAGATTCCCACGAGTCTCTCAGTCTGTCGGCGAGTCATCTCCTCGATCTCCTCTTCACCAAGATTTCCCGCAGGGCTTCCTACACACATGTCGCCAATTTTATGCAATTTTTTGTGCTCGCCGACACCGGATGTCCTTCATTACGGTAACGAACTTTAGCGTATTTCATTCACTTTGATGTCAGTCATGGTGGATTTAGGTGCTTTCAATTTAAAAGAACGCAACAATCTGCTTTTTAATTTAAATTCTCAAATATACCTTGTTCCAGAAACTTAATTAAAAACAAAATCTGCGTTTAAATCCCTTGTTTACTGCCCTCTATAATTAACTATTATAATTTTTTTTCTTTTGTATGCGAAACATTAATTTAAGGATGTTGTCCATACAGCCAACCTCAAAAAATATTCAATCTTAATATTGATTTAGAAGATCATGGAACATAGTTGTTTTGTGTAGCAGACACTTTTCAAGTTTTCTAAAATCTTCTGGAATCTTCAAAAATTGACAAAAATTTATTAAAATTCTCCAAAATATTCTGGTCTCTTCCAGAATATTTTAGAATCTTCTAGAGATTTCCACATTATTTCAGAATATTGAAAAATACTATAAAATATACAAGGCTCATAAAATCTTTTAAAACCTTTAAACTATTTAAATTTTTCAAGAGCTTTCAGGCCTTTTTAAGATCATCCAGAACCTTCTAGAATATTCTAAATTTTCTCAGAATCCTCTAGAGTCTTTCAGAATCTTAAAATTTTCCAGAATATCTTCGCAAAAAGAAGTTGAAAATAATATAACTAGATCAGAAGGCTAAGGTTTTACTCTAAGGTTTTACTAACGTTTTACTAAGGTTTTCTACCTAAGGTTTTACTCTCTGTACAGTCAACCTCAAAATTCATTAAATCTTTATGTTTATTATCTTTATCTTTATGTTTGAAAAAAATAGTTTGTCTCATAATTATTTATTTCAAAATGTTTATTTGTATACTTATGTTTTTTCCTTCGACTTAGACAAAAGTCGCAATTTTCATTCAATTTCAATTCTCAGCAGCTCATTTTTTTCCTTAAATGATCCTTTCAAATTCTATTTGGTACGCTTTTATTAACATTATTTTATTTTAAAATTACACAGTTTGATCTTATAAATTAAACAACATGCCAAATTACAATTTTCTAAAAACTGACCAAATACTGACCAAAGGATCTTTTAATGAACAAAATCTGTTGTTGAAAACTGAAATTGAATGAAAATGACGACTTTTGTCTAAGATGAAGGAAAAAAACTCAAATATTCAAATAAATATTTTTAAATAAACAATTAAAACTCAAACTATTTTATTATGTAAAAGGCTTCAGTTTCTCTTATTCGTTTGAATGAATAAAAGGCTTTTTTTGTCGATTTTATAATTCAATATAAAGATTGAATAATTTTGAGTTTGTCTGTATGGGTAGAACAACCTTAACCAATTTGTTAAAGTTATTTATTTTTTGTTAGTTATCAGATAATGGGCTTTTGAGTAAAATAACAATGGGAATGAGAATTGGAAGCAAGGAATGGGACAAGTTACGAAATGTCCCCTAAAATAGAGCACGCTCAATCCCTCGAACCGGATAATCCGGAAGATACCATAGGAATGCCACTGGCTTGTGCGTAAGAAAGAGAAGCAAGGTTAACTGAACTTTGGGGCAGCGGTTGATGGAAGCCATGCGCTATAAGGCAAAATCCATCTGCTAAGTGCGGGTAAAATTACCCCTTTTAGTACCTTTTCCATCCCTCTAAAAAAGCTGAAAAATCAGCTCCTGTTTCCTTAGAAATTTTAATTCTTAAAAATTATTTTAAAATAATTTTTTCAAATTTAATTTTAATTTATTTAATTTAAATTTAATTCTATTTTTATAAAAAATAAGTTATAAAATTCTTGTCATATTTACATATCAAAACAAACCCTCGAAAGAAACAAGGGTACAAAAACGCCGCCAAATAATACATTCATACTAGCATTAAACAAAAATTTATAGTATAAAATATATATATATATATATCTATCTCTCTAT
>JBAGKK010002385.1:0-12584 GCA_037177015.1 Euceroptres primus | reverse complement strand
CATGTTTTTGTCCCAAATTTGTCCGTTTGATTCTTGGGTTTTTATTTTCAAGAGTTTGCATATTAACTTGATTATTGGACGTTAAATGGGATTTTGAATTAGATTTCGGTCTAATTTGAATTTCTTAAATTCTAAAAAATACTCCACAAATTTCTAGATTTTCAAAATCTTTCAAACTTTCTAGAATTTTATAAAATCCTTTATGAAATATTCTAGAACTTTCGACAATCTTTTAGAATCTTCTAAAATACTCATTTTACATTTTCTGTATGTTTGAAGATTCGTTAGATCTTCTGAAATCCCTCAAAATCCTATAAAATTTTCTAGGTTTTTTTGAATTTTTGAGAATCTGCCAGAGGTTTTCTATTTCTTTCAAAGTATTCTAAAATCCTCAACTATTTTCTAGTACCTTCTAAAATTGATCTTTTGAACTCTGTCAGATATCCAAAGTTTTTCAGAGTCTTTTGTCATTATATCTTCTGAAATCCCAAACTTCTAGGTTTTTTTTTTAATTTTAGAGAATCTGCCAGAGGTTTTCTGTTTCTTCCAAAGTATTTTAAAATTTTCAACTATTTTCTGGGACTTTCTAAAATTGATCTTTTGAACTCTGTCAAAGATATCCAAAGTCTTTCAGAGTCTTTTCAAATGTTCTAAAATCTTCAAATGCGCCCCAAAATCTATTATAATTTTCAAAAATAAATTCAAAATCTCCTAGAATCTTCAAAAGTCTTTCGAATTCTGCCATAAACTTTTAAAATCTTCTAGTTGCTTACAGATTTTTTTCTAGATTTTCAAAAAGTCTGTAGAATTTTAGAAAGATTCTGAAAACAATCTAAAAGAATTATTCAAGATTATGGAAGTCTTTTGCAGATTTTAAAGGGTTCTAAATGATTCTACAGAATTCTGGAAATTATGAAGCTCAGAATATTCTTGATAGTTCCAGAAGATTCTGGATCACTCTAACATATTTTGTTAGAATATTAAAGAATTGTAAAATATTCTTTAAGACTATAAGATACAAGAGCCCAAAAATCTCTAAAAGATTATGGAAAACTCTAGAAGATTGCAGAATATTCTGAAAAGATCTCGAATATATTAACGATTTTTTAAAGATTTCAGATAAGTTTTGAAGATTTTTTAGGATTCTAAAAGATTTTGGAAAAACATAGGAAATTTTAGTCAGTTATGGAAGAGTTTAGAAGATTTGGAAATTATGAAAAATTTCGAAAAACGCTCAATGAGTTTTTGAACGTCATAAGTTCCTATTTCTTATAATTTTTGAAAAATTAATTGGAATTTTAAATAAAGGGATTTTAGGGGATTTTAAGAATGATAAAAGGAAATATGAGGAATAGGAAAAAAGGGTGTATAGGGGAAATTCAACAATTTCATAATTGATAATTCGGAATTCCAAATCCTTGTCCGCATATTTTAGCAGCCAAGAATTTTTATATTTTTATAACTGAGATATTTTTGCCTCCTTGTTAAACGACAATAAAGTTTAAGATCTAAGGATGGGATATAATGTTATTTATTAATAAAATTTGAAGTTCCTTATAAAAATGTTGCATTTAGTAACATTTTGAACCCTGTATTATGTATTCCCCTTCGAATTATAAAATTTCGGAACGTGACAAAGTCACATTTTAGCATAACAATTAATAAATTTCATCGGAGAACGAAATTTAAAAAAAGTTATTTTCATTTGTAATCAAAAAAGTGACTGAAGTTTTTTAAAAAGTGGAAAAAGTGACTCTGGCAGGCTTGCTTAAATTTAAACGCCTGTGTAATAATATAATGAGAAAAATATAAAATTTCTTCATGGGAAGTGACGTACAATTTATATCACCATTTGTCGAAGCAGGAAACGAGAACAGGCAAAATAATGATATAATCGTTATTACCTGAGACAAGCATGACCAACGATGACGAGATTGCAATACCCCGCTAATGTCACTGGCAACAGAGCTTGTATATATGCTTATATGCGTTTTCACGTCACACCTGATCAAACGGGTGTATTCGAAAAACTTGATTAATCGCTTGTTTACCATGGAAGCTCGCTATTCTAAACAAGAACCTCCAACCTATTAATCATGAATTAATTATTTATAAAACTGGGAAGCCCACAGTACTCAGCTTATAATAAGTTGGTTTATCACCTCATAGGAAAGTCTATAACTTTAGAAAATACAAAATTTAAATATTGTATATAAACCTATTCATACTGTGGAAAAAAATTGTATGTCGACCATGAAAATCGAATTCCCCAACTTACGATTCAAAGAAGCAAATATTTTTTGAAACAAACACAAACTTGTGCGGAAAGAGATTCTTAAACAATTTTATGCCAATCAAGTTTTCTTCCTCTGCGGAGAAAAATATTTCCTTTAAATTTACAGAAATGGAGACATTATACGTTTTTCTTTAGTTTTTACTGAAAATCTGTTAAATATACTGAAAATTCTGGAAAATTTACTAGAAATATCAGTAAAAACAAGATGATTTAATATGATGTCACAATTTCTGTTGAATTTAGGTAAAATTCTGTAAATTCAACAGATTTTTTGTTCCGTGTCAACTTCTATTTTCCCGACAATCAGCTCGTCCAAACTTGCCATCGTGACCGCCATTTTCTCGACTGAGAGCCTCTATCAGAGATTGCAAATTTTCTTTCCCATCCTTTCGTCCACTGGATAGTTCCACGTCTTTTAAAGCAAACACTAGAGTCCGAATTGGAATCGGCAAAAAATAGGGAAAAGGATGGAAAATACTGAACCTCTTCTAACAAATGGAGCTAAATTGGAGAAGATAATTGAGACAATTTAAATATTTAATAACGTAATCATGGTGCTTGTATATTTCAATTTTCAAATTTTAAAAATTCAAAAATTGATATACAAATTATAGGAAGTTTATTCTTTTCTTTCCTATGTACTAACCAGGTTTTCAGAAAAGGAGTCTTTTTTTCTTTCGGAATTAATTTTTGTGCTTCAGTATTGAAATATGTTCTTCATTTAAATAATTGATTGTCCATTAATTTAAAATAAATCAAACATAGTAAACAGACTATTTCAAGTAAATAGAGTTAAGAAAGAATAGGAAGAGTCAGGTGAATGAAAGATCGTAAAACTGTCGTCCAATCGATTGACTTTCGACCCTTTGCAAATCTCGGACGACACAAGGTCGCGTGTTAACATCCAATTTCGATTGGGGTGAAATTTCTCCTGTTCCTTCCGACAATATCATTCTAGGAAAGAATGGATGTAGAACGAGGCGAAAAGTGAGTAAGAGTTGTGCGCATGTTCGGCTGGAAAAGTGCGATTCACGATTGGATTCAATGCGCATTTCTACTCTCTGAATATAAACGGTCTTGTCTCAATAGAAACGGGATATAAATCTTAGAGCGTTTACTCTCCCGGCAAAGATCGCAAGCCTTCTTTTCCTTTGCTTAGAGACTATTTTCTTCTTTTACTCAATTGTGTTTTTAAAAGATTCTGTTTTATAAAATCATGCTTTAAATTTATAACAAATTGAAAATAATGAAGAAATTCAACTTAGCCAATAAAATATTAATATGAAAAAAATTAGAGCACAGGAGGAAAAACCTGTTTATGAATTTGATTCCACTAAAAATATATCGCCAATTACGGAAGAGAATGATAAAAGTGATTGTGAGAACCTGATGGCAATGAAAAATACGTACATATTCGATTTACATTTTGGATGTTCCTGTTCCACCCTCAGCGAAATATTCCTCGAAATTGTTGATACCCGAGGCTAACCGATTTCCAATTTTCCAATATTTACGAGATCTCGTCTGTTCGGATTTAGGTTTTCGATCCTACACTCTCAATTTCCTGACTTCAGAAAAAGACAGGCGGAAGAAGTGAACGGGGGTTGGAGAGAAGAATAGAGATATTCCTTTGTCTTGTTTCGTGTACACAACGTCTGTAAGTGATCAAACACAACACGAGAACACACTAGCGAGAAAAAATTCAGTCAAATTATTTCTGTCTTCTAGATGTTACAAAAATAATGTTGTTTTACTAAGATTCAAAGTGAAGAAATTGAAATACACCAATAAATTGAGAGCAACTGAAAAATATTTATGGAATTCATTAACCCTTTAGTTGCCAGTCCCTTTTCCCGTTGTCTAAAAATTTTGAAAAAATTCAGGAATAATATATGGTCACTTTCTAACTGTTTTCTGCAATGAAAGTTTTTTAAAATTGTTTAAGTTTTCTCGGCTTTTATTAAGTATACGATAGGTATACTATATATTACGAGATGCGGAATACTCGACTTTGATCCAATCTACATATTTATTTTGCAGAATTTTAAGTTTATTACATAAAAATTTGAGAAAATCGAAAAAACTGAACGTTGCAAATTTGCAACACTTGTAGCTAAAGGGTTAAACAGAATCTTAATTGAAAAATATTTAATATTCCATTGAAGAAACAGAGATAAAATATAGTTCCTATAGTAGTACATAAAATTTCAATAAAATTTCATATAGAAACTGGATAAAAGAATGATTGGGAAATTTATTTTCTGCGAAAGGAATCTGATATGATGAGTTTAGTTCCTTTTTTTCTCCTTAGACTCCAAATGTAATATTTCAACCACAATAAGGTATCAGGTTATAAATATCTCCCTACTTTATTGCTTACGCTTGTGTTTCACGTAAGCTCATAAATTGCCTATATATTATCAAAACCAATGTGCATTAGTGGTTACTTGTGATGAAGGTCATTTACGGGATAAAATTAATGAAGAGAAAAAGGGGAACAAGATATGCCTCGATTTTATGGCTTTTTGGACTACTGAAGGAAGGCACATGAGAAAATAATGCTCAGGATTGAGCCTACTAATAAATCTATTTTAACGCTTGTTTCAAATAAAAGGACAATAAACTCTTATGTAAGTTATATTAGCTTTTATTGGTGGCTTATATTTATTATATTTACAGTAAATTCAGAATACCAAAGCTCTGTAGATCAATTTTTTTAACAATCAAAAACAATTGAAAATACATTACATGGGAAAAATATGCATTTGTTTTTGGATAAAACTGCTGCAGATCAAATTTATCAATTTTTTGATCATTTTGATACTTCCCCATTTACTGTGTTAGTACAAATAATATGATTTTAAAAACTGAACTATTGTCTACAGGTATTTAAATCAAAAATTAATATAAAAATCGAAAGTTTGCTAAGCAGTATAAGAAAAACTATTTGAAACGTCAACTACTACAGTTGATGTTTTATAAAATTATCCTGATTGAATCAATTTTCAACCAAAATGAATGAATTTTCAACTAAAATAAATCAATTTTCAACCACAGTAAATGAAAAGTAGTTGAATTTTCAAAAAATTTCTGACATTGTTCAAAGTTTTTGTTTTCACAAAAGATTCATCGTTGTTCTTTAGGGTAGTCCAAATTTTCTTTTTTCGAATTTTCATGCATATCCCCCCAAATTTGTTCGAATGCACAAAAAAATAAATGCGTTTTTTTCTTTATTGAAAAAATGATATTTGAAGGTTCCGCAAACCCCATGAAGTTTAACACGTTTTTCCCATAGATAAGATATAGATAGATAAAGCAGATTAGGCTTTTATCAGCAGTTTTCTAACCTAACCGGGGCCCGTCTTAGAAATTTCGCAATTCTGCAATTTTTAAAATATTTTCATTGAACAGCATAAAAATTATTGAAAGGTAAGTAACAATTGCAAAATTTACAAAATTATCTATAAAAAAACCTACTCCCTCAAATCGTTAGAAGTTATTAGATCATAACTTCTAAAACAGGTAAAAGTTCGTTCTCTAATGTACAAAAATAATTTTCTCTTTCTGTTTTCGCTAATTTACTTCCAATGCAAAAAACAAAAACACTTTCAAAATAACTAGAGTTCTGCTGAGCATGTATCTTTATACATAAAGGTTGAATATAATTTTTTCATACAAAAATATTTAGGGTGTCCCGTCTTAGACAACTTTCCCCTAGTTGCGGTTTTTTCTAAAATTTTCCACCTTGTGTCCACTTTTCAATTAGAGTGAGGTAATAATTATATAAAGTTAACAAACATAATTGTTTAAACAATTTATTATTATTATTCTCTTTAAATAATGCTAGAAAGTTCCCGTTTTTTTTAAATATTCAACTTTTTGTCCACTTTTCGCTTGGAAAATTATGTGATTGAGGCCTTTTTAATCTCTACATATGTATATTACTATCGATGACAAAATGTTTTCTCTAGCGTAGGAAAGGGGAGGGAGTGATAATAAAATGTATGCAGTTCCAAATTTTTTTTACCCTTTGCAATAAAAATTTCGTGTTGTAATTCAAAACAAAATTTTTATTAGTCATTTATAGACAAACTCCTTCCACCTACTCCTAATTATTCCATCCTTTGTTTTTATCTCTACTGTAAGATAGCCTTTTTATTTCAATTAATATTTTTAGAACATTAGCAAAAGAGTAAAAATACTTCACTTTGAAAAAAATAGAATACTATTTAAAAAATGATTCTTGTTGATGTTCATTTATTATTTCATCATAACTAAAAGGTCAAAGCAAAACTGAAGATTTCAGAAAAAAGCGCAACTTTCTAACATTACTCTAAGAGAAGATATTTATAAACAATATTCAATTATTCCAATAATTATGTTTGTTAACTTACAATCATTATTACCTCACTAAGTGAAAAGTGGACAAAAAGTTGAATATTTCAGAAAAAACCGCAACTTTCTAGTATTACTATAGGAGAAGATAGTTATAAATAATAATTTGTTTAAACAATTATGTTTGTTAAATTGCATTAGTTATTAACTTATTCAAAGCGAAAAGTGGACAAAAAGTTGAATATTTCAGAAAAAACTGCAACTTTCTAGCATTATTCAAAGAGAATAAAAAAAAAATAATAATAATAATAATAAATTCTTCAAGCAATTAAGTTTATTAACTTGGAATAATTATTACCTCACTCTAATTAAAAAGTGGGCAAAAAGTGAAAAATTCTAGGGAAAACCGCAACTTTCTGGCATTGTTCCAAGAGAATATTGTTATAAATAATAATACATTGTTTAAACAATTATTTCTGTTAACTTTAATTGACCTAAGTTTGACCTAAGTTTCATGTGATCGAAAATCAACTTATCGAACAGCCATTTATCATAATTTTTATTAAGGGCGTGTGATACGTTATGATTTCACGAATTACCGATGGGGTATAAAAAATATTTGGCAATCCTATTTTCAAACAAACAGAGGTATCACGTTGAAACTTAAGATAATGATAGAAAACATGATAGGGCACATCTTTTATGTGTCATTTTTTTTTAAAATCTTGAAAAAAAATTATTTTCAAAAAATTTTTTTTCAAAATTTTTTAAAAATGACACATATCAGATGTGTCCATTCATATTTCCTATCATTCTCTTAAGTTTCAACTTAATATCTTTGTATGTTTTAAAGCAGGATTGCCGAAAATTTTTTATACCCCGTCGATAATTCGTAACATCATAACGTATCACACCCCCTTAAGCCGAATTATTAACTGACATAACCTTTGTTTGTCCTAACTGCCATTTACCATAATGTCTATTATGCCAAATTTTTATTTTATATGTTAAATTATACCACTATTTCCACATTTCCGAATTTATATTCGTCATATTATACGTTTATCCTAATTTTCATTTAATCTAATTTCTATTTTATCAAATTTTTATTTGCCATAATAAATATTTATTCGAATTACCATATTACATCATTTTCGTTCCTCCGAAGTATCGTTTTTCATATTTTTCAATTAACCGAATTATCATTTGACTTAATTTTCACATTTCCGAATAACCACATAACTTAAAATTCACTTGTATGAAACAACATTTTTCAAATTAAAATGAAAAATTCTGATTGGCTAATTTTGAATTTTGCGCCATCATGTTAATGTCTGATTGGTAGTATGCCAAATGAAATTTCGGTTACATGACGATTCTATGAAGTAGGAATTATGACAAATGGGGTTTCGTGCCAGTGAATTTTAGGTTATGTGCTTTCTAAATCTGAATCAGTTAAATTTTACTAATTCATCAGAGACTGCATTCTAGCTATGGCATTTAGTAGAATTCTACTGACAATTAGTAAAAAATTACTAATTATCAGTAGAATTCTACTAACTGCCATGTCTAGAATGCAGTCACTGTTGAATTAGTAAAATTTAACTAATTCAAAGTAAGAGAGTGGTTATTCGGAAATCTGAAAATTATGTCAAATGATAATTCGGATAATTGAAAAATATGATAGATGATACTTCGAGGAAACGAAAAGTACATAATATGTGAATTCAGACAAATATATATTATGGCAAATAAAAATGCGGGAATATAGAAATTAGATTCGGTATAATAGACATTATGGTAATTGGCAGTTAGGACAAACGAAGGTTATGTCAGTTGACAATTCGGCTTTATAAAAATTATGATAAATGACTGTTCGGTAAGTTGATTTTCGATCACATGAAACTTAAGTCAAATAGAATTTGGGGAATATTCATGCACCTTAGAAAATTGCTATAAATAATAATAAATGGTTAAACAATTTATGTAAACATCTAATTATCGATAGAAAGTAATATTTTATGTATTAGAAACAATATGTACTAAAACAACCGCAAAAAATAATAATTAGCGCCAAAAACTAGCAAAACACAATTTTTCACTTATGGGGTTTTTTTGTGGTCCTATAAAACAGACTTATGGAGTGATATTTAAAAAGTAATTTTTGATTCGTATTCTATAGCTAATTTTGAAGAGAAATATGGAGTTTAACTCGATTTTCCTAATATTGACGATTCTGAATAAAATTTACAAAAACGTCTTTTTTTCTTATGGGAAATACGTGTTAAACGTCATGGGACTAGCGGAACCTCTAAATATCATTTTCTTCCCAAAAAGACGCATTTATTTTTTGTGGATTCGAACCAACTTGGGGGGATATGCATAAAAATTCGAAAAAAAAAATTCCAATGCATTTTTGGACCACTCTATTTGTTCATCCTCCTTGTTGCAGATTATTTTAACTTTTTCCAATTCATTTGATCCTCACGTATTTTTGCTGTACCATGGATGTTTGTGGAAGTTTATCGTTTCTATTTAGCTTATCCAGCTTCTCTCATTTTTATAAACTTCTGCAGCTTGAACTTGTGATATTGAAGAGCAGGAAAATTTGTACTTATGCTAATTCACAGTTGCGATCCACCACTCACGTTCTTTCTTCTGTGGGTTTTTGTACGAAAGCACCCAACTTTACAGAACTCGCTCGTAAAACGATGGATGTACGCAGTTCGTGTCGGACGTTAATTTTCCACAAAGGGGTAGCATTTTCAACGTTTTGACACTAGGACGAGCAAATAGCAGTGGTTATCTTTTGACGCACATCGGAGAGTGACCTCTACATGGTAGCATTCCCATAGAAATCACACGTTATTCAAGTCATGTACATGTGTAGGAGGTGCGAGAATGATATCTCTGGTGAACAGTATGGGTGTTGAACAAGGTACCTAATGTTGGAGATGATAATGTGGACTCTTGGGAGCCTTTCTGTCTCGTATCGCATGACTACCACAACCCCTGCAGGAAATAACCTTCTTGATTCCAAACCGGGACAAGAAATAAGAGAATTTCTCGACAGAGGTGCTGGACCACGATTATTTATCCTGGTCCGGTTTTATCCTTCCACTTCTCTCTTTCTCTGTCCCTCTCACTCACTCTGTCTCCCCAGGTTTTGTAGTTAGTGGGTCGTTCCACTGAATTTAATTGTCACAGCGAAACAAAGAATAGGAACATAACTTAGTAAGAAAGTCAGAAAGACGCCTGCTGAAGGTGTTTCGCTGTTTCCACGTTTTTCACGCTTTAATCACCTCTTCTTTTTATTTGCTTTTCGGTCGAAAGACAAAGGAGTAAAAAAAAGTGCTGGGATTAAGTCAAATAATCGTGACCCCCAACTTGAGAGTGATTTTATATATTCGAAGTTTAAGCAGTAAAATCTCAGAGTATGGTCTAATCTGTCACGAATTAAAAGTTTAGTTAAATGTTTTAAAATCATGAAGATAAAATAATAAAGTCAAAAAAGTTATACGTTTTAATAATCTATAATTTAGTTTTAAGGTGACTTTCTTAGTTAAATTAAATAAATGACTGATTCAGTATTTGGATTATTTTCGATACCTTTTAATTTAAATATTATTAGATACAATTTTTTTCTTTAAAACAAGTTAAAAAATATTAGAATTTTACGAAAAATAAGCCCAAGATGAAGTGATTTTGTTAATTTTTTAACAAGATACTGCGAAAATAGCGTGTAAGTATATCTCGATATTTAAATAAATATTCTCCAAAAGTAATAAAAGGTCAACCTAAATCGATGGAAATTCTTATTGGCTTTCTGATTGTTATTTTTAATTTTATTTTACTTTTTTTGGTGACAGTGAACCACTCTATCAGAAAAATCTTTTTTTCTAGAACATTAAAGTCTGCGCTTAATCTATCTGTTTATTATGATTTTTAATAAAAATAAATTCCAAATTAGTAATAAACAGAAGACCAATATCCTTAAGATCGTACTAAGGGCTTATTATTATTTTCAAATAATTAAGAATGACTAAATTTGTATCTGTATTTTTATTTAAACCCATGTTTATTTATGCCCAAGCCCGAATTGATTTTATTTTGTAAAATAAAATCTGTATCGCAGATGACATCAATGCTTTTTTATGGCTTTTATCATTTTCCGAAATCATGGACTGGCTTATTCATTCGTTCAAATATGGCAATCATAATAACAAATTTTACCTGATTTTACATTTACCGACTTTATTATTAAAATAATGAATGTATCAGTCTGTAATTTTGGACTTCTTGAAATATTTTGAACTGATGATTATATAATAAATATAATAAAATTGAAAAAATTATAAGAGGAAGAACTTTAAGAAGTAAAACATCTCCAAGTATTTTCAGGCCGACGCTAATAGATTAGAAAAATGTTACTACTTATGTTAGTAGAAAGTTCCGTATAAGGCCAGACGGTCGGAATAGGAAATGAAACTAAGTTTGGATCTCTAAAAATAAAGTGATCTTTGTGATTTTCTTTTGACGAAATGAGAAACTATTGAGTAATTTAAAGTTAAGGGCTTTATTATTCATAAAAAAGTGTCTAAAATAATTTTTTTTTTAATTCTCTAATTTGGCGGCGGTACAGACCACAGTAGGGCAAAAAAAGCGAGTGTGGACAAATCAATTTTCAGACTAAACTACTAATCCAGTTTGGACGTTTTTTTAAAAATTAGAGTGTATTAAATTCCTGATCGTTACAACGGAGGACATTTTTGAAAAATTTTCTCAAAAATTTTTTATTTAATAAACAAAATGAAAAAAAAAATTTAACTTCTTAAGACTGTCCTTTAGTCAAAAAAATGTTTATTTTACCGAAAATGGTCCACGTCGAGGCAAAATCTCATTAAAAATGATGTCCAGCAGTATTAACTTAATAAAACAAAAATTTTAATTGTTATAAACAAATTATTGAACAAAAGTTATATCTTCTTTATTTTCCACATTTAAATGCACTAAACCAATATTTTCAGGAGAAAATGGAAATACAATAATGTTAACTTAAAATTAGAAGATGTTAAACATTAATTTATAATTGTTTATAACAATTTAATAAACAAATACGAAATTAAGGCATTTTTAATTAGATAGATTTAGCTTTTTCAGCAGAATTAACTATAAATATTTCACCAATGACCTTCTGCTATGATAGTTTGCATCTTGTATTATTTAAACAAATTTAATAAACAAATTCATTATTTGCCCATTTTTGAGTAAATAAGCTTCGTTTTTTCAGTAGAATCAATAACTAGTATGTAGCCAATGTGTCTTGCTATTTTAGTTTACACTTAGGCATCAATTTTTTATTGTTTAAACAAATTTAGTTAACCAATTAATTATTTGAGCATTTCTCAATATATAAATTTTGTTTTTTCAGCAGAATCAACTACAAACGTCTCACAGATAGTCTATTGTTATGATGATTCGCAGTTAGACAATAATTGTTGAAAGAAACGATGTTTATCTACTCAAAAATGGTTAAATAATGCATTTGTTTATTAAATTTGTTTAAATAATACACAATTGTTGTTGCAGTGCAAACTATCACAGCAGGAGGATATTGGAGAAATATTTCCAGCTAATTCTGCTGAAAAAGCTAAATCTATATAATTGAAAATGCCTTAATTTCGTAATTGTTTATTAAATTGTTATAAACAATTAAGAATTGATGTTTAACGTCTTCTAGCTTTAAGTTAACATTGTCTAAATTTTTTTATTAAATTAATACTTCTAGACATCATTTTTAATGAGCTTTTGTCTTGACGTGGACCATTTTCGGTAAAATAAAATTTTTGTTGACTAAATAGCAGTCTTGAAAAGTCAAAAAAAAATTTTTTATAACACATGCATGATTTCAGCCCTTTTTGATGCCTATTAAGCGGGGCTAAACCTCTACTTT
>JBAGKK010002384.1:0-31534 GCA_037177015.1 Euceroptres primus | reverse complement strand
CCCGCTCTCCACGAGAAATAGAGGTAGAAGCAGAACATGTGGTCCCGCAGGGAATTCTCCCTAGCTGGGCATGTCTGCTCTAAAACATAACCTCAAAAAATTTTAAATATGAAAAAATTTTTTACTTCTATTTTTTATTT
Source organism: Euceroptres primus (assembly GCA_037177015.1). NCBI lineage: Eukaryota > Metazoa > Arthropoda > Insecta > Hymenoptera > Figitidae > Euceroptres > Euceroptres primus. Next base: position 31,394 of record JBAGKK010002384.1, on the reverse strand, counting down.
TAAAAAACCCAAATTTTTTCTCTAAGTAGTCTTATGGGTGTCTGCGACATATATTTCGATCATCAAAATCGGTTCAGTCGTTTTCGAGAAAAAATACTTTTTTGATTTTACTTTTCCCCTCCATAATTCCCCCAAAAATGAAATTTTAAGGTTATCCTTTTGAAGAATGTTATGTCACATGGGTGTCCATCTATAATGATAATATGAACTTGATACGTGCGGGGGGAACTTTTGCATGTTTACCCCCGTAGGCCCTTTCTCATCTACTCTCTATTTCTCTTTATATAAATCTGTATTAAACTCCTTTAGGCACGATTCAAAATTATCTTTGATGTCCTTCCTCACTTTCTTTTTTATGTTATTCGTACATGCATCGATTTGCTTTTTAAGGTCCTCCCGAATATTTTTGTCTTGCTGAGAGAATAACGGTTCCATTTTTTTTGGTCGGCAATTTTTCAAAATCCTCTCTGAAAAGTGGAATCAGTGACTTGGATCTAGGGGCACAGCATTTTTTAAATACACCAGTAGGCAAGTTTTTTCCTCGATTTGTGCAAACAGGATGATAAAAGGTACCACACAAAGCACAAGATGCAGTCTCGGTTGCCATATTAGAGCTACAACCGCGGCAGAATATAGTAGACATGACACACTTATTTGTATGATGATTATAATAACCACAGCAGAATAGTGTTTAGGTATTTTTGTTTGTTGTCACAGAGTTTGCGCAGAGACTACAGCAGCATTATGATTATGATGTCACATAGGCAATCACGTTTTTGATGTTTTGATGTAATAATTAATTAGAGATACACTGCGTATCAATTACGTGATCAATTTAATAATCGCAAAATCAACAGAATTATTACCAAAATATGAATCTTCTGTGAGCAATATAGGCTCGTGCAGTAACACTATTAATCGCAGTTTATAGGTTAGAAAGCACGTTGTTGACTATAACTTGATAAATCATCGTCAATTTTATAAATCCGATATCCAATTAATGCACAGGCATCACTGTAATCAATTGCGGTAACTTCAAAGTCAAGTATACTGTAAACACTTTACCTTTTAACCAATCACCACAAATTACTGACGTCTCGAAGCATGGCGAGAGTTTATCCTAGCCTGATGTTTCCAAATTGTCCTGGGTGACTTCTACTCGATAATTCTTTTGGTCATCTGTCAGCAGTCGTGGAACGAATTTTGCAGCCACGCGACTCATCCCGAAATCTTGGTTCAAAATTTCCGAAACTATAGGTTTTGGAATCCCGAGGCCTTCTTCTATCTCTCGCACAGCCAAACGACGATTTTGATTAATTAAAACTCGAACTCGTTCCACATTTTCGCAAAAATCATTTTCAGGAGTTTTTGCCGTTGCGGGTCTGACAGAACGAGGGTCACTTTCAACTGATGTACGACCACTTTTAAATATCCTAAACCACTCTTCAATCTGTGTATCACTCATAGATTGATGGTCATCGCCATATACTTTACGAATCATATGGATAGTTTCCGAACACGAATGACCAAGTTTTTGAAAAAAATTTTGGTTCCTCCTAAGTTGTGAATACCTGTTTTGACAATAGCACACCTAAGTATAAAGTTGCAGCACAAGGTCGGATACTTTCAGGATAGACCCCGTAAAATGTTTTTTTAATAAAAAAAATTAATTCAGTTCTGAAAAGAATGAAAAAAATAACAATGGTGCTGCCTTTGAGAAAAAATCAGTTGATAAAAAACTTGGAGTCGAGTCAAGTGGTCTATGTCACTTTGAGTCACATATTTTCATTTAGTAAATTAACAAAATTTATGTTGAGTGTTGTATTCTAGAAGTGAGAGTTTTTTAAATTATTCTCATATTAGGAAGGAACCAACTTTAGATCATTCAAATTCCTGTGTATTGCCATGATAACTAAACAATGATGAGAAGAAGCGATTGAAGCGGTGGTTCAATACAGGGACTCCGAACTTTGCAGTTTAATAACAATTCCAATTTTACATATACAAAAATAATTTTTTTTTATTATGAAAGAAAAAATTAAAAACTATCGATAGCATCAAAAACCTGAAAATCTCTTTTTTCCGCCTTAGGGCATTTTCTTCGCGGAACGTCACACAAATGGTAATTGAAATTTTAAAAGTGAATTTGAAAGGACTTTTTACACCCCTTCGAATTATCAAAACAATTTTTAATTTTTATAAAAAAATTACGGAGAAAGCTTGATTTTTCAAAAAAAAAAACTATTATGTAGGCCAAAATGTAAACCCTAATAGTATCCGAGATAGGGCGTTTCCACGAAAAGTCTAATTTTTCTGTCACCCCTCATTTTTAGCTAAATTTGTGCATAATATGACAGTTAAATTACATAAAAATTTATCTTCAAATCTCCTGAATTGAGAAAAATATTGACATAGTCATAGAAAAAGGAAACACACGTTCTAGCTGAAGAAATGTAGCGACTGATTATGAAGTTTATACTTGTCTTTTACTTGTCACCAGTTGCAAATTCACTGAACTTGTCCGCCGCAGTTCAATGTTTTGATAAAAATTATACATGTTAAGGGAATCTGAGACTACCTAAATTTCATTGATTTGACCGTCTGCCTTCATATTACTGCCAGCAAGAAAAACCGAAACTCGAGTGACCACTTTTACGTTTTAAATATCTCGACCGATGCCAGCAGGTCTGGGCAGTGCCCGCATTTCTTCCAGTCCAATTTCTCTTGATTCCTTAAAATAAATTTACGTGTCAGACGGACACTATATGAAGGAAAATGGCATCTAAAATTGTTCAAGTTGACCACTTCCAAACATTGAAAATTATGAATTTATTGAGAAAATGTCTCGACCGGAACGATACTGTTCTCCTCAGTTTCTTAAAGCACACCTTTTGAAGCTTAGTCAAATGAAACAGAATGCTGGACTGCTGAATTCTGCGCTGGGAACAACTTAATATTGCAATACAGGCAAAAGTTACCACACATTTAGAGCAAAAATGTCTCGACCAAAGCCTCACTATTCTGTGCAAGAATAGTGAGGCACTGATGTATAATTCACACCAAAGCTGTGTTGAGAGAGCATCCCACTCCGCTAAACGAAAATTGCTCGGAGTCCATACTGGTCTTCAAACGCAGGCAGTCAGTAAAAAAAATAGTATGGACTCCGAAAAATTTTCGTATGGCAGAGTGGGGTGCTTTTTCAGTACGGCTCTGGTGCGAATTATACATCAGTGCCTCATTATTTTCGCACTGAGCACTGTCATACTATAATCGCACTATTTCATACAAGAATATCACGATTCTGATGCTTATATCGTATCAAATAGTTGCTTGCGAAAATAGTAAGAGGGTCGTATACGAAAATCGTAACAGATTTTTTTTGGTGCAGCAGTTGTAAAAATTGCCCGCATCAAGATCGGACCAATTTTATTTTTTTTCTACTATATTTTGACAATCAAAAAAAAATTTTCTCAATATTTAGAAAAAGAAGCAATCATAAGCGAGAGACAATTCATTTTATTGCAAAAACTTATGACAGAAACTCAAATGCCCAAAAAAGAACACTATTGTAGGTTCTCCTCATGTAAAGTTACCAAGTTTAGGAAGGTTTGTATGTTGTATGTAGGGAGGGATCAATACATTTTTTCAATCTCATCTTTTAAAAGTTGATCTCAAAAAATATTACTTTAATGCATAATTTTTCTATTCTCAGATTTAACTTCAACAAAAATCTTGTTTGGAAAGGTTCTCCGAGTTTTTGTTTTTGGGACCGGAATTTACATGTTTATGATTTCACAACGATTCTGGTCATTTTTTCAATTAGTACTAACATACTACTTGAATTATCAAGTGAACATATCGTATATACGTTCTTGTTGAAAGTAAAAATTGGAAAGTTCCTCTTAAAATTACAATAAAAGAAGGCAACATGTTGCGTTTTTTGATTGTGAGTAAACTCCGGCCCCAGTTAAATCAGACAATTTTTAGAATATAAATCAAAATGAACATAATAGTTCTTCAAAGGAGATAAATCTCTATCTAAATTACAAAGGACGTTTTAATTCAATCTGTTTTACGACTACAGTAAATATTTTTCTGCGATTCGTAAACTCCGGTCCCGAATCTGTAAAGTCAGGTGCATAAAACGCACAAGTTAGGCCCGGTTCGCGTGAAGTTCTAAAGAAAGGATTCAAAGATTATAATTTGCGACTGTACAGACTAGAAATTTTACAAAACAAAATATTTAGTGTATTTAGTGAAGAAGAAAGTAACAGAATATTTTCAATTGCACGGGGTTGAACTTGAAAGGTAAAGTGATATATCCATCAAAATTTGAATAAGTATTTCATTTTACAAGCGCTTAAAATTGGAAATATTTCAAAGTTGTAAATCATTTAAATTTACTGTTCAATGTTTTAGGAAAATCAATGTCCTCAGTTTTCAAAGAAATACTCATTCCTCTTTATATATTTAAAATGGTTTCGTAGTTCTTTCAGAGCGAATCCCCGACATTTCCGACTTATTCTATTTAATACGTCATTTAACATTTTTAAGATTAAAAAACTTTAGAGTTCACAATTGGATTCAGTAGCAACAAAAAACACCTTCGAAAATTAAGTTTCAACGGCATCGTGAGAGACGAAAAATATATAATTCATCTACTATAAATTCTGAATTTCAAATTTTGAAAGAATGTTTAGGGGAGCGAGGTGTAATGTGGCGCACATAATAGAAACTCTGCAGAAATGTAACAATAAAAGCCATATAGTTGTAATAAGACATGGAACATGTAAAAAATATCTTAGCTTTGATTTACGTAAGGCCAAAATTAATTTTGAGTAGAATAAAAGGTGGAGCAAAAATGTGTAAAAATGTGGAGCACTTCTATTTTCTGCATTTTTGTTAATTAAAAATTATCTGCGGATAGGAAAAACTTAGATTTAGGTGAAAAGAGCTAATGCTTAAGAATATTCAAGTGTTTTGGAACGATTGAATGATCTGAAATATTTGTGGTTAGAATTCATGTTTTTAGCCATGTTACCATTAGAATACATTGGAAATGGCTGCTGCGCCACATAAGACGCACGTAAATGTGGCACAAATAAACGTTTTGTTACGTAAAATACAATTAATTTTAGTTATATGTGTAACACTACAGCATTGAGAAGGTTCAAAATAATTGATATTTTAATTTTACATTACCCGACTTTCCCCTAAGCTCAAATATTTATAAAATTATTCTGTCTAGGGCCAATAAACTACATTGATACAAAAAATACACAATTCAAAAAATTTTCGCAGAAAAAAGTTACTGTTGTCAAAAGTGACCTCTTTGTGGAGAATAGATATACAAAATAAACAGGCGTATTAAGTAATTAAAATTTATATGATTTCGAATATTTTTGATTTCAGCAGCTTAATGCCGTTAAAAAAATTTTTTCATCCTCTAAGAAGCAAAACGTGGTAAATTTGGTGCCTATATGACTGTTTCAATGCTATAAACAATTTAAAATTATCAAAATTTAAATACTATTATTAGTTGAATTTTTCGAAATAGTTTCTCTAAGAGAATAATACCTGTTCTTTATTGCTATCAGATATAGTCTGCTTTGGAATTCGGAGCTATTGCAAGTCCGGCTATCTAAGCCGGACATTGCTGTTTTTTTTCCCCCTGTAGAAAAATTGCAGTATCCAGTCCGCTTCACACGCTAAGAAACCAACGTATTTCGTGCATGTGTTGAAGAAAATCTAATAAAATTATGCATCAAATAAGCTCAAGTTTTAGGCAATACGTCAATTCTATAAAAAAATATTGCAAAAAAAGACGGGAAAAAATTTAGCTAAGGGAACGAGCCACTCAATAATAATATTGAATTTAAAGAATTTGTACGGCGAGATTATGTAAAACTTTAGTAATACTTTATGAATTTATTCGGAGGATATCATGAATTTAAATATTGCTTTGGTCGCTATATATTATATATTATATTATATCATATCGCCACTAAGTGTTTAACTATTATAAAGAAAAACCTCGCTGCTACAGCTAGACTTTCCGTGAACGTCAAATTTCGATGTTTTTGAAAAATGCTATTAACTCTGAAAATAATGCATATTTTTAAAAGTTCTTTGGCTCATTTTAAAAACAAATTGCAATAGAATTTATTTTAATATATTTTTGGAATTTTTTCCCAGGACGATACCGAAGGCTGAAGTTGGTACAAAAAAGTCATAAAAATTGAAAAATGCAGGATTATTCACAAATTTTTTAAAAAATTAATAGAGATCATTTCTTTATAGATTTCACGAAGTTTTTTAAAAATATCATATGTACTGATTTTTTTAAAAATTCTTGTAAGTAATCATACATTTGTCATTTTTTACGACTTTTTTGTACCAACTTCAACCTCTGGTATCCTCTTAAGCAAAAATTCCAGAAAAATATTAATATTTTATTAAAATTCTACGGCAATTTATCTTCAAAATGAGACCAAGAACATTAAAAAATACTTAACATTTTCAGAGTTATTGTCATTTTTAGAAAACAACGAAATTTGACGTGTTTTACAATACCTTTTTATAAAATTGACGTATTGCCTTGAATTTAGGCTTGTTTGACGCGTAACTTTATTAGCTTTCGTCCGATTGTAGGGGAAAATTTTTTTTTTAATATTGTAAAAATTAATGCACTTTAACACCTGCTGAAAAACAGGCGTACCGATAATTACTGACTGTAGTGTAACATAACTGTATACTTTATACTTCTTAAAATTTGTCATTCTTTTCACTTTATTTGATTAAAAACACTAAAAAATTAAAAATAAAAGATTATATAAGCACTTTACGTAACCTTTTAGGTGAATTTTAACCAGGGGCGGATCCAGGATTTGTTTCAGTTGGGGGGAGGGGGGAGTCGATTTTATGGAAAAGAGAGAGAAAGAGAACATAAAAACATATATCTGTCCCTGTCTCTCCTCTAATAATTGATGGCTTCGAAGGGGGACCGTCGCCTCACGCCGGATCCGCCCCTGATTTTAACCCCCTCCTCGCCCCATATAAGATGGAGAGAATTTCTTTGTAAGAATTTCTTTGTCGCCCCCACACTTAATTTCTCGTTTTTGCACTGTGAACAGATTTTTTTTCAAATAGAAGAGAAAAAACGCGTATTTCAGTTAAATGTAATTGTATTGATTCCATTGTAAATAATAATGACTTCAAACATTATTATATATTAATAAAAATTATTTTAATGCTGCTGGACTTAAAGGGGCGGCATGATCTGAAATTGATTTTTCAAGATGTCGCAGAATCTTACGTAAGATTTTGATTGACCCCCCCCCCCTATTTCCTCATGTAAGAACAAATAAGCAATTATGAAAAGTCCCCCCTCTCTCACAAAGTGCTTACGCAATACTTAAACAGGCCATAATTTGTTTATAAAATTTTTTTTAATGGTTTTGATAATACGAAAAGGTGTAAAAAGTCCGTTCAAATTCACTTTTAAAATTTTAATTAGCATTTTTAGAAAATAAGTTATGACCGTTTTAACATACCAATGCGTACGTTAGGGATGAAAATTCAACTCCCTGTAGCTTTAAGAGGCATGATATTAGAAGTGTATAAATTGAAGACTGAACTACAGTCACATTGCAAAGCAAATCCTGAAAATTTGAAGGAGATCGAAAGACATGACTTAAAAAGTTGGGGCAGTCGAGAAATAATACCTCATATACACAACTCCAAATTTTTGGGCTGCTATTTACAATTTTTAGCCATTCCCATGGCAACTGCGTCCGTTTCCATGGTTACAGTTTACGTTTCGACGCCATTTGCCCTACTCGAATATAGCCGAACTACGTACGATTTACGTGAACACAAAACTACGGTGTGACATCTAGCGGCATGTGGCCGTGTTGGGATCCCTTGCCGGATCTGGGCAGAATATATTTGCTTATTATAATTTAAGTTGTCTGACATGATTAAAGAAAAAAATGAGAATTAATGTAAAGTTAAATTTTTTGGGGCGACTAATAATCGTTCTTTTTCAAAAATTCAATTTCGTGAATAGTACCTCAGTCTGGGGCTTACTGTCTCTGTTTTTTATATTTCTTTCAAATAATAAAAATTTACATTTCTCAATAAAACATTTTATGCACAGAGAAAAATTAATTTTTGCAAAAAAGGTTAAACAAATAGGATCAGTCTTGTCCCAGGTTTTGGTTGAGATAGTAATGGAAGACTTAGAAACTGAAGTTTTTGGAAAAATTGATTTTGAGTTGTTATTCTATGATACATCACGTATAGCCTGAACCAATTTTAACTAAAAAGGGCTTGCGCATCCCACTTTTTTTCTGAGTATGTTTTGGGGATGCCGCACGAGTGTTTTAAGCCGTAAGTGAAAAAAATCGTTGGATTTCTTTTAAAATAATTTTAATTTTTCATTTATTTCGTGAGATTATTAAGCATATTTTCGTAAAAATTACTTTGAAGTGTAGGTTTATTGGTTTCAACCCTTTAGTTTTGCATCCGAAGAAAGCCTCTAAACGTTGAATATCATGCGACATTCGGAACGTTTTAAAATTTTTTAAAATAGGTGCACAAAACTAGTTTTTTGAAAATGTCTTCTTCTAAATACATTCTACGTCTAAATAGTCTGTATAAGAATTAAAGCACATAAGATTCCATGTAAAACTGAAAAAAATTAAACGTTCCATCTCCAATAGTTTTCAAGATATTGCCTCCAGAAGTGATTTTTTAGTGAAAAATTGTTCCAAAAAAAATTTTAAGTCATAAAAAATCATCCTTTTTTATTGCAAAAACCACAAAATCCTAAATGGCATATCTTTAATATAATTCGCAAAATATATTCTTAACCAGTGCGTCCTTTTCCAAGAATTGATACAATTTTGACTGAAAGATATGACATTTGATATTTTGTGTTTTCGCTGAGAATTTAATATATTTTCAATTTTATAAGAACATATGCAACAGATACAAGTTATTTCCGAAAAATTTAATGTCTAATAAAATTCTATAAAAAAGGGTGATTTTCAGGATACCATAACTTTGGACCTATTAGAGATAGAGCATTGTTTTTTTTTAATTTAAAGAAAATTGAGTCTAATTTAACTTATATTAGAGCAATTTTTACTAAGGGTGAACAGGCAGTAAAATATTTCACAAAAACTAAACTCGAAACTTATTTTAGAACAATTTTTCATTTAAAAAATCGCTTCTGGTGGCAATATCTCTAAAACGAGATAGAACGTTCTCTTTTTTCAGTTTTACAGGGAATTTTATGCGCTTTAATTCTTGTAAAGACTACTAAGATGTAGAATTTACTAAAGAGAAGGCATTTCGAAAAAATTGATTGTGCACCTATTTTAAAAAATCTTAAAGCGTTATCGCATGATGTTGAACTTTTAGGGGCTTTATTCGGATGACAAACTGAAGGGTTGAAACCAATAAATCTATACTTTTAAGTGATTTCCACGAAAATATACGTAAAAACCCCCCAAAATAAATGAACAATTAAGATTATTTAAAAAGGGGCCTAACGATTTTTTCACTTACTGTTTAAAATACTCATGAGATATCCCCAAAACATATTCAGAAAAAAACTGGGATGGGCACACTTTTTAGTTAAAATTGGTTTAAACTAGGCGTGATATATATTGGTGACACGGCACTTTGTGTGGAAGCGAATAAAGTTGAACTTTTTTTGAATAGTTTCAATAATATACATCCAAGATTGCAGTTCATCGTAAAAATGGGAAAAGAAGGAAAACTAAATTTTTTTAAGGGAAGATACCATAGTGCGACAATAAAAATTCTTTACAAAGAACTTACTCATAAACTAATAATGCGAAAAGATTTTTCATACCAGACAGCCATAAAGGAAATAACGACGAACGGCTGTCTGGTATGGAAAATCCATTAGAATTATCAGTTTATGAATAAGTTCGCTTTAAAGAATTTGTGACGTCACACTCTGGTAACTGCCCTTAATGTGACTCTTATAAAAGAAAATGATGGGACAATTATTACTGATTATTATAGGAAGCCTATATATCGACTGCTCCTATTTGAAACAACGTAAATAATTTTTGCACATAGTCAGACGGACGTAAGTCAGGCGCTGCAAGCGGGACAGACGCCCGTCTGACAATGCGCAAAAATAAGTTATGTTGTTTCAAATAGGAGCAATCGATATCTGCTCAGGACGGGAACTGAGTTTTCTGTGAAATCATGTAATACAAAACAGAGCAGGGGTTGTTACAAATTTGATAGACAGAGCTTTATAACTAACGAACCCGGGGTATCATGAAAAACATATATTTAATATGTAAACAGATTCTTTTCTTAAATCATTATCCCTTGAGTTTGATTAAAAAACATGTTCAAAATAGGGTAGAGCGTATTAAAAGAGATAATAACGTTCGAAATAATGAAGTTCTTAGAGATTTTAGCAGATTCAGTACAGTTGTTTCACCACCCGCGTGGAAAGTTTGTTCGGGAGTAGGCCGTGCCATAGCCGGAGAGCCCAGCTATAAGCCGGCAGCTGGACGGGCTTTCTGGCCGTACACTGCATAGCTTTGTCACGCTCGGCTATTTAGCTCGTGACCAGGGAATCCGGCCGCAGTCTGGATTAACATTTTTTTTTCCACGGTGAATAGGAAAGTTGCTCGTTGCATTTTTTAAAAGAATATCCGAAACTATAAAGAATTGGATGGATTCTTGTTATTAACATTGTTTAGCAACCGCTAATAGTATCCACTATGTCAACTTCAATATAATACCGTACCAACGCTTATAAGAAAAAGATAAAAGAAAATTTCTTTAAAAAAATAAATAATAATTAAGTGCAAGTGTCACGCCTAGATACATTACTAATTTACTTAAAAATAATGCATATATCGAAGTTTTAACACTTATATTACAAATAAAATTTCTATTCTATCGGAGGGGGTATTCGAACCTGCAATCTAACGCACCGCAGTCCTGAACCTAAACAACTTAATACTAACGCACTGCAATTTTGTTTCTAAGGTTTTCTTAAAGCCTACAGCAGCAGAATTTTATATCTAGGTACTCTATCATATTTCTTGGATGAATAAGTAAATTTCTTTAGCAATTTTTCGCTATAAAATCATATTTTTCCCATCCTTTAGACTTCGACAATTAGAAAAAATTTGAACTTCAAAACTAAAATAGTTTTAATGTAAATAAATTTTATTCGATGACACAAAGTTCAAAAAATGTTTACCCACCCCTTCCGATAAAAAGTCACCCCTGATATTAGAAAAATAAACCCCCGAAAACGTAACATCGATAAGGTAGGTCTCTTCAAGTATTGTTAAACATAATTTAAATCGATATCATAAACAAGTACCACAAATTTTTTTCCCCCTAAATCTTTTTTAAAAGAATTCCTGATGACCTACATTTAATACTTTAATTAAATAATTAAACCCGGACAGACCGCTACCAGCTCCCGGCCGGGTTCTTAATCAAACAATTGTCTAATTATCACCTGACCAGTATCCGTCTGGGTTCTTTAGCAAAGAACTAAGCCAGGCCAGCTCCCAACCAGCCTCCAGCTGGGCACTTTAACAAAAAAATAAACCCGACCATCTCCCGGCCAGCTCCTGACTTGACTCTTGAACAAAACATTAGCCCGACCAGCCTCCGAATCTTGTTGAAAACGGCCAACCCGGGCGATTTCCACCATATTTTGGGAAAATTACGAAAATCTTGCGAACAATTTTAAAGAAACTGAGTTTGCATACTATTTACAGAGTTCCATTAAAGAGTGATAGACTTATTAAAAGAATTCCCATTCTAGAAGAACCGAAGTTAGGACGAAAGATTCTCTCTCTCTCTCTCTCTCTCTCTCTCTCTTCTTCTTCTTCTTCCGGATTGGTAGGATAAATCTAGTACGGTAAGAGATTAATGTATCCTTTTCATGATTATTTATTGTTGCTCATATTTCCTCATTACAAAATATCTGAGTAAACGTAGAAATTATCTGGGAACTTTGGACTCAAAATCAGTTTGTCATTAATTATTTGGATTTCTCTCCTTTTTGCCTCACACATTCGCTTCTGGTAGCATACAAGTAACAGTTGAAGACAAATTTTATTTGTTTATAACAAATAAAGCCGTACGTAACAAACTGATGGTTTGTTATAAAAAAACAAGGGGTAGTTTACAAAATAAAATGCAGTGATTGCAAAACAGTTTAAATAGGGTAGACAGAAAAAGCACTTAAAATCAGGAGAGATGAACATGAAAGCAATTTACATGGAAGTTCAAAATATCATAATGTTCTCTTTAAGCATGCGCTAACACATGAACATGACTGTAATTGGAAGGATGTAAAAATGACAGTACCGTACTTCAATGGAAATTTGGTCTACCTTCGGATCAGATTCATGTTATCAGGGGAGGGCGTACACGTCAAAAGAAAAAATTTTTCTATAGGAACCCATGTTTTAAAACCCATAGTTTTCGATGTATAGCCGTATGAAGCTGTCAGTGACTATATACTGATTTTTCATTATTTTGCAAATTGGCTTCTTGCACGCCTAGGATGTTATGCAGGAGGATGTTTTATGCTTATTGGAATAACTTGCAGCGTTATATCAATAATTATTATAAATTTAAAAATAAAAATTGCCGAGAAGATTTTTATTTTCTTACGGTGTTGCCAAAAGTGTTTCAGTAACATGATTACATATTTTGTTCCTTAGATCATTACGATTGTATAAAAAAATGCCGTACTGAGACACCTTTGGCAACACTTTCATCTAAGGCCAAATAGTACACCTACTATTAATATGTTTATTCGTTAATAGATAAACGCTTCTATTTGTATTTTTTTTCAACCGACGGAGATTATTTCTTTTTATGTTCTAAAAGGTATAAAAATATTGTTCTTTAAGTTACATTTACAATATTTTGACGTTATTTTTTTCTTGAAAACAATTTTTTTTTAAGATGTTTGAAGCCCGTCCTTAACAAAGAGTGCAGTTTTCTTTGACCAGCTACGATATGCATTTTTACAAGCTTGTACTCTTCGATTATAGATTACGACAACTAAGCAAAGCGATATTTGGCAGACCTGGGACGAACACTCCATAGGTTCCGAAATTTCCGGTGTGAGGGTGAGCATATGGGTATAGTAATTCACGTTTTAAAATAATATCGCGAAATATCGCTTGGTTCACATCATCGCTAACTGAAAACTTTCGTGCACATGAAATGAGCGTATATGCATTTCCAAGTGACAGACGTCTAATCACGTCTGTCTTTGTTCTGAATCTAAAGTATAAATAATAATAAATACCTATCTTTCCAGTCATGTTTGTAAATATCTATTTTGCTTATCATATTGCAAAATACATATTCATAATCATAAACCTAACCCGAAAGAAAGGCATTTATGAATTAAACTTGAGATCTAGGAGAGTGATAAGTGACTAATCCAAAATCCGCCTATTTTCATTTGCACGGCAGAAGAATACAAACTTATGGGGCATTTTTTCTCAACCGCACACCCCCTGCTGTCCAAAATTGTTTTGAATTAAAAAAAGTCGTGTTTAGGCTCAAAATTTTGCAAATTTTATCTAGTTTTCGGAACCGTTGGTTGGTTTTTGAAATTCAATATGACTGACTAAATATGGCGTTGAGAGTCAGGAAAAACATAGATATACAAATTATTATTTTTTTAAATTATGAACGTGTCGATTTGAAATACTCCTTTTGGGCTTAAATTCTACGTTTGCATAGGTACTTTGACGAATCATATGACACATTGCGAAATTTAAAATGATCGATCCAATATGGCGGCCGTATGTCAACGATTAAGCTCCCTGCAACTAAATTTTCTCAAATCGGCTTGCAAATAGTTACTCGGGCGTTTTCGAGGTCGCTGATTACGATTATGTAGTCAGAATATCGGAATCCAATATGGCGGATTTATGGAAAAAAGTCCAGCATTCAGTGACTACGATTGCTGAAATCGGCTTGTAAATGATTGTTAGAAGGTTTTCGTGGTCGCTGATTGAGATTCTGCAGTAAAAATATCAAAATTCAACATGACGGATCCAATATGGCGGATTTACGCCAAACATTTCAGCTTTCAGTGACTGAAATCGGCTTGGAAGTGATTACTTGTGGCTTTGGGAGGTCACTGATCACAAGTCAATGATCAGATCGTCAAAATAAAAGAAAACAGACTCAATGTGCTAGACACCATCAGAAGTTAAACAAAACATTCGGATTCTCAATTCACTAACTATTGCCTCTCACGAATTGGAGTGCTTTTTGAACGTGAGTATCCTTGCCCCTCACGATTTGGGGTGCTTTTTGAACGTGAGTTCCCTTGCCTCTCACGAATCGGGGTGCTTTTCACAGTTTGTTCATGCCTCATATATAAGTGTGGTAGCATCAGAAGCATTGGAGTACCTTTTAATCAATAGCGCTTGATCATTTTCTACTTCGAAGTAATGATTCTTCAATATTTGTAGGACTGCTGGAGCGTTTTCAAACCTACTCTTCAGAGACCTACTAACTTTGTCATGCTCTTTTCTACTGTAGAACAAGGTGGTTATACTCTGAAAATGCTTCTGACCCCATTCAGTAAGTTTTTTAGGATTTAAAATGGCTTCAGTTGCCTTACATAGAAGATTGTTCCGTGCTGCTTCTCTTTTGAATAGAGCTCCAATACCATCTGAAGTACTTTTACCATGCGCACAGTTGCATAGAAACTCCAATTAGCTTTAATATCAAAGTCTTCTTCATGATGAATGAGATTAACTATCTGAAACTTATTCTTGAAATGTTGTTTCGCATCATCGCTGAAATAAATGATTTTCTTCACGCGAAGACTTCGTGTCACATGTGGTATCAACATTTTTTGGACTGTATAAACTGCAGCTGTATCGTGGTGTGTGCTATCTGATAAGAATACTATGCTCTTGTGTTTCAGTTATGAGTTTTCCTTATAGTAATATACTACAGGGAATACAGCGCATTGGTTGTTATTGAAATGAAACGCTTGTGATGCATCTTGAACTACGTATTAGTAATTTTCATTGAAATCCAATACAATGAGAACTTCACCCTCATCCAGATTGTTCTTCTTAAATTGAAAGTACTGCGATTGTTGTTTGGAGATGAATGAATGAGGTTTTAAAACCAATAACTTATTACACAATTTTTCTAAGTCTGTTTTAGGGAGTATTTGAGTTTGTAAAGTCGCCCTGTCTGTCGCAGTCTAGGTACTGAATTTACATTATCGATGTTTTCTCCTTCCAATAATTGTTGTAGAAGTTGTGAAAAACTCGCAACTTCTGGACATTTTTCACATTCGTCAAGATAGCAATTTGCATTACGATTTTCACCGTCATTCACACGCCGATTCTTGCAAGTGATTTCTTGTAAGCAGCCTTTATAACCACTTATCGGGTTTTTCAAATTCTGGGTGAGTTGCTTAATGTCAATAACATTCAACATCAATTTAACATCCTGATGGATCGTGCAAACGCAGACGGAATGGGTTCCGCTAGGTCCAGCAAGAATGCAATATTTCGGACGAAGTTGTGCGAATTTGCTGAAGCTCACTGGAAATTCTGGGTAATTTTCTTTATACTTATCGTAGAGTCCCCTCAAATCTAATAAAAGGAGACGTTTCTGCATCAAACAGCGGTCTTCATATGTCTTCTCAGAAACAACATCTTTTTGGTCGGGCATGATTCTACTGTTCGAATCATCAGTATAAAAGTCTTTTATTTTGCCTACAATAGATTCCGGTAATGGTTTACCAGTCTTCGCTGTAGTGTCTAGTAAAACCCCTTTTGAAATTCTAAGATCTTTAGCTTTTCTTGCAATCCACCTACTGCAGCTGAATTCTTTTGCGACTTTATTAACGCTCCATGCTTCTGGAGCTATCGTAAGAATACTCAATTTTTGAGGTTCATTAATCTGTAAGGTAGAAAATTTCTCTTTCAATCAACTTAACATGTCTTCTAATTCAATTTCTCTTTGTGAACGAGCTATTGCGGTATTATTAACTTTAGATATTGTTGAAGAATCAGAATTGAAAGATTCATTTTAATCCATATCAGCATCATTTTGACTAACATCCGATAAATTATGTTTGAGATAATTAATTTTTGAGAATCTACATCATCACTTTCACGTTTGTCACTTCTGCAGTGGACACAAATTTTAGCATTATCGGGAAGTTTAAGAAATTTTCGTTTCAGATTCTTAGATATTAATCTCAAATCTTTGCCTCTGTGGCCCGTAAGACCAAAATTTTTGTAAGGATTGCAGCACCTATCGCGATGTTCGTCGCTTGTATTAGGCATACTGGATATTAAACTGATGAAAAACTTGAATTTATGAAGACTTCGTGGAATACAATCTTAATAAAGGTCAAATCACTGAAAAAAACTGTAGTTCTGAAAGTAACTGATTCCAAACGTAGTCCTCCAACGATCTGATTGAACGTAAATCTCTGAAAAAAACTATTCACATAAACATTTCAGAAACCGAGGGTGGAGCTGAAGGGGGTCAGTCCCTCTAGAGCCCGAAAAAAGGTGCTTTTTTTTCTCGCCGCCGAAGTAGTAGGACGGCGTACAAGATAGCATCCGGAATTCGTAACGGAAACAGAAATAATTGTCATTTTCTTAATTTGGATACTTTTTTACTATATATGAACCACAAATATAAATGACTTTATCCATTTTTAATATTCTTATAAGCACAAATATTTAAAAAATTTTCATCAAAAATCGTAGTTTTGGTTGGAACAGTGGAAATTTTCATTAATATTCGGTTTCCATTAGGTTTTTTTGGTTCATATAGAGGAAGAAAGTATCCAAATTAAGAAAACGACAATTATTTCTATTTACATTACGAATTCCGAACGCTATCGTGTACGCCGTCCTACTACTTCGGCGGTGAGACATTCCAGTGTCCCATGGTTTACTCCGCCATTTTGGAATATTTTGGTGTCATTTTTATATAAACTTTGTTCAAAAGTTGATGAAAATATTCCTGGAAGATTGGTTGTCTATACTGTTTTTTTATTTGAAAAAAATCTCAAAAAGCACCTTTTTTCGGGCTCTAGAGGGACTGACCCCCTGAACGAAATATAAATAATCCATATTTCCATGCTCTGAACCGATATAGACTTAAGGATAGAAGGAAATATGTTAACTCGCTAAAGTGGAAAAGTAAAGCTCTGCTTCTGCGATCCTCAATTGCTCCTTGCGAAAGAACAAGTGAAGCTCTGCCTCCACGATCCTCAGTTGTTTTTCTAGTGAGAAGAAGTAAAGCTCGGTCTTAGTGTTCCTCAATTGTCTTTTGTAGAGAAAGCAAGTGGAGATCGTCCTCTGCAATGCTCAGTTGCTCCTTGCGAAAGAACAAGTGGAGCTCTGCCTCAACGATCTTCAGTTGTTTTTTTTTACAGAGAACAAGTGAAGCTCAGTCTTAGTGATCCTCAATTGTTTCTTTAAAGGAAACAAATGAAGCTCCGACTCTATGATTCTTAGTTGCTCTTCATGAGAGAAAAAGTGATGCTCTGCCTCTGCGATCCTCAGTTGGATCTGCCTTTACGATCCTCAGTCGTTTTTTCAGAGAGAACAAGTGAACTTCGGTCCTAATGATCCTCAATAATTTCTTCAGAGGGAACAAGTGAAGAATTGAAATCAGCGACCTCGAAAACCCCCAAGTAATCATTTCCCAGCCGAGTTGAACAATTAGTGTTGCTGCCCTCGTGAAAAGAAAGACCAACTTAAGACTACAGTGTAGGCAGGTAAAGGCCTGTCTTAAAGTGGTCTTAAACTGATCTTTTCTGGTCCCCAGAAGACCACAGTCCTTTTGTCCCCGCCGGCAGTTTAAACCCCTAATATCCCATCATTATTAGGGTCATCACTTTCTTGTAAGTTTCCACAGAAAGAGATAAAGAAGTGGTGGGAGGGGCAGGGTTGAAGTCTCTAGATCTCACATGTCAGCACAGCTTCTTTAGGACTTTCAGGTATAGCTAGTCTGTTTAGACAGACATCTATTTTTATTTGAGAGAGGGGGGGAGAAAGAGAGGGGAAGGAGAGAGAGGGGGAGAGCGGGCGAGAGGGGAGGGGAAGAAGGGGGGAGAGCTATAGGGGGAGAGGAGGGGGGAGAAAAAGGAGGGGCGAGAGGGGAGAGATAAGGGGGCAAAGGAGGTGGTGAAGAGAGGGCGAGGGAAGAGAGGGATGGAGATAGGGGGATAGGAGGAGATAGGGGATGGGGTAGAGAGAGTAGCAAACATTTACAAGCCGATTTCAGCAATTGAAGTCACTGAATGCTGGATTGTTTGGCATAAATCTGCCATCTTGGATTCCGATATTCTGAATACATGATCGTAATCAGCGACCTCGAAAACCCCCGAGTAACTATTTCCAAGCCGATTTGAGGAAATTTAGTTGCAAGGAGCATAATCGTAGATATATACAGCCGCCATATTGGATCCACCATTTTGAATTTCGCAATGTGTCATATAGTTTGCCAAAGTGCCTATGCAAACGTAGAATTTAAGCCCAAAAGGAGTATTTCAAATCGAAACTTTCATAATTTTTTTTTAAAAAGTAATTTGTTCATCTATGTTTTTCCTGGCTCTCGACGCTATATTTAGTCGGCCATATTGAATTTCAAAAACCGCCCAACGGTTCTGAAAATAACCGTTGGGAACGAAAAAAGAAGAAAGAAAGAATGCCTCATATATTGTAGAGCAGGCCTGCAGAGCAAGGGGAGATTTCAGGAATTTTCTTCGAATCACCTCAAAAGCCAGATGGGTCATTTCCACCACTACTGCTCTTTCCTCAGGTTCAGAGAGTTAGGGTGGTGGTAATGTCGCATGGTCTCTCCTCAACATCTCCTCACTTTCATGACGTAAATGAGAGAGGCGAGGAGACACACAACAACTCACCACCCGGATTCTCTCAACCTGAGGAGAGAGCAGTACTGAGAAAAATGCCACATCTGGCCCGTGAGCAGAACTCCCCTTGCTGTGCAGGCCTGTCGTAGAGGGTCACCAGAAAAAAAAGATAGTGCATTCTTTGTCAATGACGAACTTCAAACTTAAAAAAAATTGTTTTCATGAAAAAAAGAACATCAGAATACTGTAAATGTAACATAAAAAACAATATATTTGTACCTTTTAGAAGGTGAAAAAAAAGAATCTCCGTCGATTTAAAAAAATACAAATAGAATTGCTTATCTATTAACGAATGAACATACGAAAAATAGCTGTCCACCTATTGTACCTTAGAGGAAAGTGTTGTCGAAGGTGTCTTACAAGGGGAATGTCAGAGGTGGTGTTTTTTTATTTTAATTCATACTTTTTGTAAAGTGAAATTAAAAAAACTGAAGTTGTGAAATTCCTAGAACCCAATATTTGGCCAGTTTAGAGAAAAACGGCTTTAAAAAAATTGTCGCTAGTCTTATGGACTTGAAAAAGCAGTCTCCAAAGTGGCCGAGTAGCACAGAGGTTGAGCGCCCAATTTGTGCGCAAAGGCTGCGGGCTCGATTCTCACCGCCTGGATTTTTTTTATTAAATTTTTTTTGCTTTTTAAGTATTTAAATGTTTATATATTTAATTCCCTCGGTAAATTTTTGTTAATTACGCGATAATAAACATTTAATATGCTTTTTTTCTAATGAGAAACTCACATTTTCGGAGTTCTTTCGCAAACGAATGTAATTTTTATAAATTTTATAAATTTAATCATTTATTTGAAATTGTTGCACACACAATAAAATAAGAATATATACTAAATAATTATATTTTGAATGAGATATGAAATTCTGATCATGTAGATAAATATTTTAAAATGAGAATCTAAACGAAAATTTTTATTTTGGAAACTTTGTGATGATCGACAAATTTTTTTGAACGTAAATCAGGTGTTCTTTCCACTGGAAGATTTATGAAAAGCCTGCTCATGTGCCAAATCTTCCTTCATTCGATGTGCAAAATTTAGCATTTCTTTCTGCTTTGTCTGCTTTTACGAGAATTATCATTCTGGCTCTTGGGACTGATTGTAAATTCTAGTTTTAATTCTTTCTACGATATTTTTTATTACGACTCGTAATATTTTATTCGAAATAAGACTATCCAAAATAAAAATTACATATCTCATTTAAAATATAATTATTTTATATATATTCTTTTTTATAGTGTGTGCATCAATTTTAAATAAATGATTAAATTTACCAAATTTATAAAAATTACATTTGTATTCGAAAAAACTCCGAAAATGTGAGTTTTTCATTGGAAAAAAGTATATTAAATATTTATTATCGCGTAATGGACAAAAATTTTACGAGGGAATTGAATATATAAACATTAAAATAATTATAAAGCAAAAAATAAAAATAAAAAAATCCAGGCGGCGAGAATCGAGTCCGCAGCCTCTGCACACAAATCGGGCGCTCAACTGCTGAGCTACTCGGCCACTTAGGAGACAGCTTTTTCAATTCCATAAGACAAGAGATAATTTTTTTAAAGCTGTTTTTCTCAAAACTGGCCAAATATTGGATTCTAGGAATTTCAAAACTTGACTTTGGGGCCATGACCTTTCTTTACAAAAAGTATGAATCAAAACAAAAAACACCACCTCTGACCTTCCCCTTGTTAGTACGGCATTTTTTTTAAACAATCGTACTGAAATAAGGAACAAAATATGTAAGTATGATACTGAGACAATTTTGTCAATAATTGGCAAAAACTGAAAAAAAATTAAAAATATACTCGGCGAATGATAACAATCAACATGAAAAATCCTCCTTCATAACATCCTAGGTGTACAGGAAGCCAATTTGCAAAATAATTGTAAATCAGTATATAGTCGTTTGCAACTTTATACGGCTATATATCGAAAACTATGGGCTTTAAAGCAAAGGTTCCCATAGAAAAGTTTTTCCTTTTGACGAGAACTTTCTCCCCTGAAAACCTGAATCTCATCCGAAGGTAGGCCAAATTTCCATTAAAGTACGGTTCGGTTCTTTTGAACCACGAAGAACATTAGAGAAAGAGGAAATATACTGAAATGCTATTCATTAAGAGAGAAGGAAACAATGTTATGCATTTGAAGAAAGAACTTTCGAAGTATAATAGAGCTCTTAACAATTTCATACAATTTTTATAAAATGAAAGAAAAGGAAAAGTAAAACGAGAAATAAATATTCCATTTCTCATTCTACGTTTCTTGTTTGCTTCATTTCACATTAATTTTCTCTTTTTCCTCAAATTACTACAATATTCAAGCATTGACACACAGAAACACACGCGCGCCCGCGCGCATTTCTACTCACGGGATTTGTCCGAGCCTATTTTTATGCGAGACTTTAAAATGTACAAAAATTTAAAAACAGGCACTCTGAAAATTGTTACATTTCACATACATACCTATAAAAGGATAATTTATCGACAATGATACAATTTTATACATATATAACCAATTGTCCGACATAGTTTTTGTTACAATCTAATATATCTTGAGCATGGTCAGCTTCAACCAATTTCAACCTGAAAGTCTTCGAACTCGCCGGTTTTCTGCAGAATGTTACTTCTGGATGATGTGCAAGTATTATAAGCACAAAATTAAAATCATCTCTGGGGTCCTTTTTCAAAAACCTCTATTTTGGAATATTTGAAATTTGTTTTAAAATTTGCAAATAATACTTCTGGGACAACATTCGTTGTTAAAAAAAAAACTGAAAAAGTTTTTCAGTTTTTGCCAATTATTGACAAAATTGTCTCAGTATCATACTTACATATTTTGTTCCTTATTTCAGTACGATTGTTTAAAAAAAATGCCGTACTAACAAGGAGAAGGTCAGAGGTGGTGTTTTTTGTTTTGATTCATACTTTTTGTAAAGAAAGGGGTCATGGCCCCAAAGTCAAGTTCTGAAATTCCTAGAATCCAATAATGAAAGAACTTTGTATGTAATACCAGATATTCTATGGAGATATTAAATATCTCCATAGAAAGAAAGCTGTTCATTTTATTAAATTCTTTTTTATGAAAGAACGACACCACAGATTTTTTCGACTTCATATGTGCAAGAGAACTTCGAGTGCAAGAAGGTTCGACTAATCTTTTTCCTAAAAAGGCCTTTTGGGCAACACTTATACCTCCCTAGATCTAGAACAACAGGTGATCATTTTACAAAGTTCTTTCATTATAATTTTTTACTCACTTTTTAACTACTAATGACGCCCCGCAAGTAGAATTTGAAGATTCGAACAAAATCTCGAATATTCCAAAATGGAGTTTTTTGAAAAAAGGACCCCAGAGATGATTTTAATTTTGTGCTTAAAATACTTGCGCATCATCCAGAAGTTACATTCTGCAGAAAACAGACGAGTGCGAAGACTTTTGAAATTGGTTGAAGCTCCCCGTGTGGAGGTTAACTGTTATTATTTTTAGCCTCAAATACTGATACATAAGATACATATGAAATTAAAAAGAGAAATGTTCAAATAAGAAGGCAAAGGTCGTAAGCAAGTTCATATTTTATGTCGATGCAAACCACAAAGAATTCTTTTATTATTAAATATTTTTGAAAAAAGAATGAAAACTAAATGCTGAAGCCCTCTAAATAATTCAATAAAATTGACTTTTTCTGATGAATTTACCTAATTTAGAATATTTATAAAAGACAGTCTTCACCATAAGATATGTGATCCATTCCATTCAATACTACACGGTAATGTATTATTATTATTATTAGCATTAGTGTTTTCAGAAAAATATTTTTGTATTTGTATTTGTATAGTCGGACAGGGAGCACGGTTAGTAGCCCCTTGGTGCTCAGGCAATTCAGCCCATTGTGCCATACCCTTAACAGTCTGCTCCTAGTGTTTGGCCCCAGACCTCATAATGAAGCCCAAGGGTCTCCCACTATTCGCGTCATTAGTTCCTCGGGTTCCGTAGGGGATTCCGAGTACCTACGACCTGGGCCCGGTATTCCGGGCACCAGTATGCCTTGACGTGATGTCACCTAGTGGTCGACTCCGGACCTCTTAATAAAGCCCAGTATGTCTTCCACTGTGTGCGTTGTTAACTCTTCAGTTTCCATGATAGGAATCCCGAGTGTCTGTAGCCTAGGTCCAGCAAGCACCGGGCACTGGCATAAAACATGCAGGGCTGTTTCGTCGTCCCTACCACACTTCCTGCATTCGGTAGAAGAACTCAATTTCAGCTTATACCTGTGGTAATTTAAATGGTTGTGCCCAGTGAGCATCTGCACCATTTTCTTTAGGTCTTTCTTGGTAAGCTTCAGGATTTCCCTGGCCCGGTCCATCCTGTACGTGTCGCCCAGGGTGACCTTTGCCTGCCGGCAACCCCTAGTGCTTATCCAGTACTCCCGGTGTTATGTCCGGACCCAATTTTCAATAGCCGTACCAATGCAGCATGGCGCTAGGCCCAGTACCGGTTCTGGTCCAATGAATCCTCTGATTGCACCGCGTTTAGCTAGCTGATCCGCTTTTTTGTTACCCCTGATCCCTGTATGCCCAGGGACCCATGTTAGGGTCACGCTATTTCTTTCTGCTAGTTGGTTTAGTGCACATTTGCACTCCCAAACCAGCTCTGATGTAATGTCTGGTTTGCCAACTGCAGTGATTGTCGCTTGACTGTCAGAGCAGATTGTTATATGTCTGCCAGTGGCGTTCTCTTCTATAAGTGTTTCAGCGCAGCGCAATACAGCCAAGACCTCCGCCTGGAAGACTGTTGCATGCCGTCCCGGTGGAATCTCTAACCTCCTCCTTCCTGCACTGTCGAAGATGCCCGCTCCCATCCCTCTTTCTCCTTTGGACCCATCCGTGTACCAGATGCCCCTTGGAGAAAAGGATTATCACCTGCCCTCCATACCTCCTTATTCGGAGTGATGACTCGAAAAGCTTCGGTGAAATTAAAGCGTTTAATAGTTTTATCTTGCATCATTCCAAGAATCAGCAGCTTCTTGATGTCTTCTGAGAGCCTGGTGTGTTCAGTCCCCCAGGTCTACCCATTAACCCTTGCCAAACGGCCCATTGCCTGAGCCGCCTGGCGGTAATTGCAATATGTAAGGGTTCTTCACAAAGCAAGAAGCCGATTGCCGCAGTAGGCGTCGTCCTCATTGCTCCAGTCAGTCTCCTGACCACCATTGCTTGAATGCGACACAGTTTGTCTTGCACGGTCTTAAGCCTGGTCCGTCTCCACCAGACCACCGCTGCATACAAGAACCTGGGCTTAAGGTCGGACAAATAGAGCCAAGATATCAGCTTGGGCCCCAAGCCCCAAGTCACCCCCACCACCACTTCTACACATCCAATAGGTTTTCACAAAACTGCGCTTCAAGGTGCTTCCCCCAGTTCAGTCTGCCATCCAGGATGACTCCCAGATACCTGACCGAATCTGAGATCGTCAGCTTCCTCCCGCGGAAAGCAGGAGCGTTGACCTTCGGAGTCTTATATTTCCTCGTAAAGATGATTAAACTGGTCTTCTCCGGATTCACTGTGAGTCACAAAATCATCTGCATAGCCTTGGGTGTAGAACACCTCGGCATTAAGCTTACGTATAAGGTCGTCCACCACTATGCACCACAGGAGGGGCGATAAAACCCCTCCTTGTGGGCACCCCCGCGGTGCGACCACCTCAACGCAGTCATCACCCTACCTGGCCTCGAGTCGCCTCAATTGCAGCATGCTGCCAATCCAGCGAACCAGTTGTCTCGGCACCCCGCATCTTGAGGCTTCTCGACAGATGACTTCTGGAAGGATATCCCTCTATATCCAGGAAAGTGCCCACCACATATCCCCCACGCTCCAGCTGCTGCTCCAGTTTTGTTACGGCAGCATGAAGCGCGATTTCCACCGATCAGCCCGCCTGAAAGGCATGCAGCCCTTCGTGCAACTGGGAGGCGAAGATCACTTCGTCCTTAATGTATCTCTCAACCAGCTTCTCCAACGTTTTCAGAATGAAAGACGTCAAGCTGATCGGTCTGGAGTCCTTGGCAGCGGTGTAGCCCTTCTTCCCAGGTTTGGGTATGAAGACCACTATGCCGTCTTTCCATGCCGTAGGAACGTGCCTAAGGGCGATGCTCGCCCTTAGGCACGGTTTCTCGCAAAAGCCCCTCCACCCCTCTCAGAAAAATATAAAATTTGTAAATCTTAGATATGCTAATTAAAAACACTTACAAGTTTCACAGAATTATATACGAATACAAGTTTAAAAAACTTATATTAAAGAAAAGTAAAATAGATAATAGGTAAACGGAGAAAATGTATTCGTGGAAGATTACAAAACTAGTCGACTAAAATGGGGACAGAATGACATCCTGGTACTGTTTATCACTATTTTACGAATTTATTCCCTGCTGAATTAGAAAGAATCCTTTTTTTTAAGTAGACTTTTTGTTAAATTTTTTCATTGAACACCAAAAACCGTCAATTTCTATCCTCAGTTACAAAACTAGGACCAGAGAACTACTCTACTTATCTTCCAGGTTGGAAAGCCGATCACAAATATATATAACGCGCTCAAATTTTAATAGTTTTTTCTCGGCATGTAACTCTGAAATTGATCTCTTCACAGTATCGTTGGCAACTTTTTGTAAAACAGTGCACGAATTCATTTCTTATACTGCCAATTAACAATAATATTTTTATACAACTGTTGCGTAACTCTACTGAAATAAGTATTTTCTTCATGTAATCTCTTGATTTAGTTAATCACCGAATGTATACTTTTATAGCCTTGTAATTCGACTGTTGGGCTTATGTAAGAAATAAATTCAAATCTGCTGTCCAACGGAAGAACCTAGTAAGTGAGATTTGTCGTAAGGACTATTTTCTGGTATACGTGCACGAGAAAATAACCTCCCTGCAAATGCTGCTTACTAGGTTATTCCATTGAACAGCAGAAATTCAAATTCAAACACGAATGTCTCGGAAACTAATGTCGCCAAAGTTAAGACGCATGCATGTAACAGAATATATCCAGCAAAAAAAATGTATTCAAAAGAATTGACAAGAATAGACATTCTGAATTCGTTTGAATGCCATTATATGATCCGCGGATTAGAATTCAATAGAATTGGCACGAATTCAGATCGCGCGCGACCAATTCGCTTGGCCGATACGAATTGAAAAGAATTGAAAAGGATTAGAAAAGAGAGGTTCGAATTCAGATCTAGTGAAAAGTAGCATATAAAAAATTGGCTGCGATTTCTTTATGTGCTCTGCAACATTGATTCAATAAAGCAGTATTTCCAAGTAGCACGAAAATTCACATAAGAACATTAGATAAAATAATTTTGGTCACGATGTCTATAAATTTTTAGATTAGAAAAAAACTAAATACTTCTTGACGTCAAGTGGAAGAAATATAACCTTTAAACTGCATGATTTTCATGGCATGAAACTTTCCGTTTATATCTATCTGAATATGCACGTTCACAAAATTGTGGCTTATTTTTCACATCCTTTACCTGAATTATTTACACATATGATTAACAGATTAAACAATAAAAGAACGCCAGATATTTTTAGTACGCGTGCTAGAATTATTCGTTAAAGTTCCGACATGTAAATGACATGATGCCTTAAGGCCGAGCACAATCATGCCGGCGCCGTGGAAACAGCGGAAATGAAGCAAGAAAGAGACACAGCGTTGCGATGAAGACGGACACCATGACTTTGCGTCCTTTCCCTACTTCATCGTGCGATGGTCTAAACTTACGAGCTGGGGCTCGGACTTTGCAAATTTTTGGTACAAAAATTTTCAAGTTCTACTTTCGTTAAATTGATATTAAAAACGTATCTAAGTTTTTTAACAAGTATTGGTAAACTACAATTTTTAAAAATTAACTTTTTCGAAGTGAAATTCTATAAAGAAATTATAGGAATAGATTTGAATACACTCAAATTGAAGTTAATTTTGCTTAGCAGCTTAGCAGCAAAAGAATTAAATCTTCCCTCGGATTGCATGTAAAGGGCTCGGATTTATTCAATTTCTTATTTCGGAATTAAAAATAATTCAAATTGTACTTGGTTAAGCAGAATTAAAGTGAAATAAACAGTCATTCAGACGAATTCGAACTCACGGATTCAAAAGAATTTACCGAGTTCGGCTCATGCTTCAAATTCTCACGAATAGAGATTGAGAATTTCAATTCCGCTCTGTCGAATTGCGAAGAATTGGCGTTGAGTACGAATTCGCGTTTGCTGCATAACGGGATTCAAAAGGTTCTCTCTGAATTCTTTTCAATAAATTTATTTTTGCTGGGTATTTAAATAATCTTAAATTTTTATATAATCTTGGATATCTATTAAATATTCATATTTTTGACCGACTGTAAGTGAAAAATTAACAAAATGCCCCTCTGTCTCCGTATTACCGAATTGAGTTTAGTAAAGCTCCAGGTATAAATTTTCTCCGTGTAGATAAATTAAAAACGAAATCTAACCATTAATATTTCTCTCTGCACTCTTTGATGAAAAAGGAACCTTGGCCGATTCTGGGTTTTTTCGAGCTGAAAAAGTAAAAATTTATGTAATATATAAGAAATATCATTATTGTAGGCGCAACTTACCACTTAAAGATTTTAATAGATCCTTAACTCTCATAGGCTCAATTCTTTTTCGCACTGAAAAAGAAAAAAAAAACTTTAAGAGGGCTAGTTGGTTTGTAGGAATGGGTACGAGATTATCTTCTTCTGAACTATGTGAACAAATACATAGTCAAAAAAGAAAAGTTGAAAAAAAATAACCTACGGTTACTTTGAGATTTTTGAAAACTATTTCTTAAATAAAAAAGCTGTCTAAATTAATGTAAGACTATACTTTTGAAGACGAATTTTGCAAATAGAATTGTTTATTTCAAGAAATTACAGAGTAAATAACAATAATAGAATCATTTTTTAAAAAGAATTTCAAGAATTGAACAAATAAATTATTATTAAGGGGTTAGACTCATAACTTTGGGCATTTTTTTGATACTTTTTATTATTAAAAGCTAGGTTTGTCGCTTTCATGTGAACTAGAATTATTATCATTGCTAAATATTAAGTCATTTATTTAAACAATTAAGGTTGTAAAAAATGGTGAGAGTCCGCGATATTCTTTTTTTTTTGTCGGGGGTGTTTGATTCTAGTTCACACGATATCAAGAAACCTAACTTTTAATAATCTGTTTCATTTTTTAATTTCAGATCATCTAAACCCGAGATAATGTGTCTATCCGTACACAAAAGATGTCTACTTTAAGGGCCCGTATCTTCAAAACAAATCGTCAAAAATCAATAAAAAAATTTTTATATAGTTTAAGACTTTCCCTTATATGTATAAAAATGTAGATTTTCAAAAATGTTTTCTTATATTAAATAAAAATTATCAAAAAAATGTCCAAAGTTATGTGAAATCGCATGACCCTGAAACCACAGCTTTTCGTTTTTCAAAAAAGGCCATTCAAATTCAAGAATTTTTTGGAAAACTCAAAGTAAAATATGATTTAAAATTTTTAAATTCTATTTAGCACATAAACGGACAACACCAGTTAAATTTCTGTGGCATTTGCAGCATTTGTATAGAAATGGATATCATTACTGATTATTCCAAAATTGTGAAAATCACGGTGCAGAGACTTTGAAAACTGATAGAATTTTCGAAAATCATCTGAAGGCTGAATATTTTTTTACGTGGGACTTACCACTCTGCATTATTTAGTGATAATTCGAATCAAAATTAAAGAAATTCTTTTTAATTTAGCGACTGGTCAAAATGTAGTGATAAGTGTTTCCTGCAGAATAAGTAAAATGTCAAGAGTACGTATTTTGTCAAAAAGCCTAAAAAATCCAGAAAAGTGCTTAAAAAAGATGACGAAGGTGAGCGTTTTTCCCAAGTTTCACTTGGGAAGTTTCACTTTTCAGGCTATGTGTATATAAAAACGGTTTAAAGTAAGTATAGACAATTTAGTTGTGATGAAATCAACATGGTTTGATAACTTTCTGCTCATTTTTTTTTTTAAAGTGCAAAAAACTGAAATGCCAAAACTTTCAGAGGATATTATAGAGCAAAACGCTTAAGAAATATTTTTACAATTTAAACCTTTATTAAACAAATTTTTTAAAAGAATTAATTCAAAACTTTATTAAGAATACTGTTAAGTCAGTTGGTAAAAAGTCTTAATTTAAAGTTTTTATATAAGGACATGAGAATGGCTCGGTGAAGACCATTTTAACTTGGCCCCTAATTAATAGTTAAAATAACACAATTTCGGGGTCAACTTCAAATGGTTTTTATCAAGTTGTCATTCTCATGCCTTCAAATAATTTTTTACCTAACATTATCAAATTTTTGATATTATGATTATTGCTAGAATGGTAGAAATTGCGAAAAATATAATGATATAAATGTTTTCAAATGGTGCAGCACTAAAGTAGATGACCCAGTAATCGTGCGATTTCGGTATAAATGTCCCAAATAAGTATTTCCACCATAACAACTCAATAAAAGTATATTTTTAGGTAACTTTGGACAGTACAGGTTATAAAAATCACTTTATTTGTATACAAAATTTGTGCAAATATATAAAAAAAATTATTTTTATAGTCGCCCGCGATGAATCATGAAACGACGGAAATAGCTAAAGATTCAGGTTAGGATACACGGCTCTTTTCTTAAGGTTTAGCGTGTCAAAAAATCACTTGCTCTTAACGAAAATCGTTTCCCCATAATAAAAATAAATTGTTTTATAAAATGATGTGAAATCTGCATTTAGCACCTTTTCTGTGCGAGAAATATAGACCATGTTTACTGGGTCGTCAGAAAAGCCCTGTAGTGCCAGTAATCGTGCCATACAACGAAGACTG
The DNA here is from genome assembly GCA_037177015.1 of Euceroptres primus. NCBI lineage: Eukaryota > Metazoa > Arthropoda > Insecta > Hymenoptera > Figitidae > Euceroptres > Euceroptres primus. The sequence goes on along the minus strand of JBAGKK010002384.1, from coordinate 1,488 downwards.
GGACAAAGTTGTCAAAATTTTATTTCAATAATTGTTTGTTAATAATAATTTATTTAGTTTTATGAAGTCGTAAAGTGAAATCAGATAAGTAATGTGTTACCGTGAGCAGTTATCGTGTGATACGTCAGTGCCTAAAGTCAGAAAACAGGTGTAAATGTGCTTTTATTGTGTCAATAATTTAGTTTCTTATCAGTTCAAAGTAAATTAGAAGTTGAATTTACTAATATAATATTTAAATATCCTTTGTAATATAAATAAAACGGTCAATAAGTATGTAGCTTTCATAATAGTTGAAGTCCGCCGATTATTCTTATTCCTTAATTTACATCACGTTTCATGCATTTATTCTACATTAAGGGGAGAACCTGGTTTAGGACGCTTAAAATCAGGTGTCTTTTGTGAATTTTTGAAAAATAAAGCATTAAGGCAATCTTTTTAAAACTTTTAGGATATATTTGTACATATCTTAAAAAGAAAAAAATTCATTTAAAGTTAAAAATTGTTGATTTAGGAAGATACATATTTTAAAATGAGAATATAAATGAAAATTTTTATTTTCGATAGTTTTATTTCGAATAAAATATCATGAGTCACAATAACAAATATCGTAGAAAAAATTAAAACTAGAATTCACAATCAGTCTCAAGAGCCAGAATGATAATTGTCGTAAAAGCAGACAAAGCAGAAAGAAATGCTACATGATACTAGTAAACAATACATGTAACAAATATACGATCTACATTTCCGCAAATGTTTTTTAAGCATATAAGTACCTATGTATACAAACAATACATGTATAACATTGTAGCTCTATAAATGGTCATTGGCCGATGAGCTTAATAAACTGAAATGAAATGAAAATGAAATGATACAATACGCGTGGATTGCTGCGAAACTTGTGATGATCCACAAATTTTTTTGAACGTAAATCAGGTGTGCTTTCCAGTTGTGCCAAAAATCTTCCTTCATTCGATGTGCAAGATGTAGCATTTCTTTCTGCTGTGTCTGCTTTTAGGACAATTATCGTTCTGGCTCTTGCGACTAATTGTGAATTCTAGTTTAAATTTTTTCTACGACATTTGTTCTTGTGACTCGTGATATTTTATTCGAAATAAAAGTATCGAAAATAAAAATTTTCGTTTATATACACATTTTAAAATATTTATCTACATGATCAAAATATAATTATTTGATATATGTGACGTTCTGCGAGGAAAGGGACATTAGGGTTAGCAGGCAAATTTTGCAGTATAGTGTAGTACGTAAGTAACATTGAGCATGCATAAATAGTGTAACGCAGTTTCTCTTCGGAATCATGTTCAGGGGGTCCCAGATAATATAAAAATGTAGGGTGCCGGCTTTTGATAGTGTGCGTTTTCCCGGGGGGTGGGGGTAGGGGGTGAGCGCACGGAACGGCGTTATCTCTTGCGAATTAATCAGTTAATTTGAAACTTTCTACTAAAATTAAATATGTTTTTCTTTATTTAT
>JBAGKK010002374.1:0-12585 GCA_037177015.1 Euceroptres primus | reverse complement strand
AATTCAGTGTTCTAAACGTGGCCAAAAAGGTACCAATTTGCACTGACAATTCGATCGGACGGATGCACACCTCTATTATTTAGTAAAAATAAATGGTCCGCCGGGACTAGAATTTGCTTTGTTAATAAATGCTTTAAAGGTTTGTTATTTCAAAGAGTAGCTTTTCTTTGAACGATTTGAAATCTAAATTCTGGACGCATTTAACGTTTGATTTGAAAGGCTTTGAAATGAACAAATTTTCATTCTATAAAATTGGAAATTATGTTTCGCAAGTCTAGTCTGAGAGCAGATGCCAACCTAATGCTAGTCTTCAAAATTCTGTGGCCAGGTGGCAGCGGACGAGAGGGTCTTGAACTACTACAGCTGTGCACTGGTGGGTGATATTTTACTTCAGGGTCATCTCTACATCACGCCAAACTACTTTGCCTTCTACAGTAATGTCTTCGGCTATATAACGAAGCTTTTGATACCCACGATCTCGGTGGTGAAAATCACCAAAGAGAAGACTGCAAGAATCATTCCGAATGCGGTGGCAGTGTCCACTGAAGAAGATAGGCACGTTTTTTGTTCCCTTTTGTCGAGGGACACTACTTATAAGCTGATGATAGAGGTGTGGGAAGCGGCCATGGAATCGAGATCCGTTGCTGATGTTCTACCACTTCCTATCAAAGAAGATAAGCTCGTGGTTCCAGATGCGTTGCTGGTCGACGAATCCGAACTTAAAACCGAGGAGGATGATTCCAGCATGTCGGAAAGTGGCACCGATCTCACTTCCAGGCCACCAACTATCTGCACTGATACCGATGGTCATTCACCTAGCATTCCAAGTTTGCAAAGGTTAGTTGAGTTGTTTGGAAATAATTTCACAATCAGTTTGGATATTTGATTATTTGCTATTTCGCTTAATAAAATTGTGTTGGGTTTGCAGATTGGAGCAGGAGCCCTTGTTAAAACCAAAACGTTTGAGACCTCCGATTAAATCCACATGGGGATCGATGCTGTGGAGAGGATTTAATCCAGGCACTATTATAGCTATCCTAGTAGCCCTTTTGGCTGCCCTCTACGTATCCGCTGCTCTAATGATGCTTCGTATTGACAAATTGCACTCTGCATATGTCAATCATCCACTAGCAACTCCAGAACGATTTACACAAGATCGGCTTTTGCAGTATCTCAATACAAACTTGGATCAAATTATCAAGGTAGAAACATTTTCAAATCTTACTTTCATTAGTATAAATCATCAAGAGGCTCGGGTTTTAGGGATTTAAAAAATAATGATCCTTAAGAAGTTTCGAAATGTTTCCCAACTGATAAATAAAATAGCAAAATGTTTCAGGTCCGGCAGAGTTTACAGACGCTGTCTCAGCAAATCGTTTCGATGAGTCATGAGAGTGACACTGCAGCATCGGTTGCGGGTGGTTCAGTTGAACCTGAAGAATTGCCGAGTTAGCCCCCGATGATGCCAAATATTCAAATTCAACCAAACAGCACGAGCTCCCCTCGCATCGCTAGCGTATGAAGCGCCTCGTATTAGTAAATTATTAAAAAATGTAAATCGTCGTGTGGTGTTCGGCATCTGGCGAAAAAGATTCGCTAAAACTCAGCGCTGCTTCAATGTCTTAAACATTGGCATTCTTAAACATTAGCACCTAGGGGTTCGACTCTGAGTTTTGGCAGCTCGTAATCGAAATAGTTATTGGGGCCTCTACTCGGAGACATTTAGGTCGCTTCAGATAAATTTATTAAAACTGAGAATTATTAATGATTCTACATACTCAAACAGAGCGAAAATCTTTGAGCGCATCTCGCTAGCTGAGGGGTTTCAACTAGTCACAAAAATCTCTGCCCTCTGCACGAGTGTAATTGAACAAATCTATGTATAAATAATATTACGTAAATTGATTATACAATCGCGATTTGTTATTAAGTATTTTCAGTTAACATGCGGCACCGCTAGTGCTATGCGCTTTAATTTTTCAAAGAAAAGTCTGTGCCAAGGAGACGTTTGAATTTTCGGAAAGAGTTTACAATTAAAAACTCCACGTCAGCTTCCACGAACGCGAAATTCTTTTTAATTGTTCTTTAAACGGAATTAACTTTAATGTTTGTATTGATTAAATCGGCGGTTCAATGCTTGGTAGTTTTAGTTAATTTAAGTAGAGAATTAAAGTGCCGTCCTTTTTGCAATTTTATAGGCACGAGGTGCATCTTTTTAAAAGAATTTGACTCTTATACCTAAGGAATTATGTACACGCAAGGGAATTGCGTCCTCGAGTCTTGTGGAGGGTGACGTGATCGAGAGAAACATTTCCTACGTTTTTTCTCGACAATGTTTTAAGATTCGACTTTTTTTTTTGTCTCAAACCATCTCCTCAATTGTATGAATCAATTGCGTGATAAGCAGTTCTTTATCGAAAATCGTGAGGTTTTGAGAACTGCTGTTGTATAATATGTGCGACGAGTGAGATTTTTTTTAAAATTAGAAACTCAGAATTGAGAAATATTTTACTTTGTTCGAAACAAATTTTTCTTTGTTAAGAACGTAGATTTTAAGAAAGCATACCAATTTTTTAACAATTGGCTATATAGTTACAATTTTTACCACGTGGGAGAATATATTTAATCGACGGATTGACCTTGACGATTTAAGTTCTTAAATATTTCGAGATTCATTGCTTTTAATTTCAAAGCTTTCAAAATTCAAATGTGCAAGATATGTTTTTCAAATTATGACATTAGAAACGAAACTAAATGGTCGATTCCTCATTTTTAATACCATTTTTATCTGCATTTTAGAATGCTTTTGATACTTTCATACTGAGATTGGTTTGCTTTTGTTTAATTTTTTGGGGAGGGATTGAAGAAAAAGAAGAGTTGTTATAATCTAGCCACATTAATATCGTATTTCTTGTAGGTGTACATAGTTATATAAATTAATCTGTTCTACCTGTTCTTTATACTACGATTATTACGATTATAAAACCTAATTATAAAAGAATGATCATTATTTGTTATCTTTCTAGAATTGGCTCTTATTTGTTTTTTCAATCTATTGGTTATTGGTTTTACTCTTGTGCTTTCTACTTTCTCCGAACTGGGAATCGATACTTGATAAAATGATTTTAACTTTGTAATTGGGTCTGTTGTGTTCTAGTTTTTCTAGTTGAAAATATTTTGGAATACTTATTATACAAAGAGTGTATAAAATTTTATGAAGAAACAAATGAATTGCAGTAATTGAAGATAAATTGTCAAATTAAATGAAATGATAAAAAAATGTCAAAATGTTATCGACTAAATTAAAATAAAAGAATGGATAAATTTTTGAAAAGAGGGTTTTTAACAGTGTGACATTTTCCATCTTTATTGAAATTGTTTTTAACAAAGTGGTAAATGTTTTTAGAAATAAATTTCAAGGCTTGTCAGATTTTAGGGAGTATGTATTTGCAGTTAACGCATTTTTAAATTAATGTGCCAATACACGAGCCGAACAAAGTGGATCGGATTTCTGATCGTCTAGCACTTTGCACACTTTTCATAATGTTCCACAGACTTTGTAACGATATTTGTCTGACCACTTTGAATCGCTGTTGTATACGAGAAACATACTTACTGTAGATATTATTGTATTAGTTCTGTATTTTTATTTCAAACACAGCAATCGACTCTCAATTTCTAAATTTTGATTTTAAAAATATTGAAAATTAATCACTGGAATTAATCTTGAAAAGAATTTCATAACTTGCTTTTGAATCAAAATTATGAAAAAAATTTACATAATCTAAAATTGGACCTGTGATCCAATCCTACTTTGAGACTCGATTGGTAATGAATGTAGTGAAATTAAATTTTAATAGCATATAAGTGTCGATTCCTATTTTTTTAAATTTTCGTACGACTATTACTTGCCTTAATGTAATGATTTATTATGGTGCTCAATAAGCGGTTTTTTTCTATTCAGTCTGAGCACTTTGTTCATCGCTAAAGTTCTAGAATACATTTTTTTTCTTTTGAGTTTATTTATGATTTAAAAAATATTTATTTAAATTTTAGTTTTATAGGTACATATTCCATTGATTCATCGACACTTTGGATAGCAAATTGTTCTCTGTCCACGACTGAACTGCTATAATTAACGATAATATATATTTTTAATGTTTTTCCCTTCGATTATTCGTTTTGTGAATTTGTCTCTGTGATGGACGATGTGCTCTAATAGACATACGAATCCAGAAAATCAAATGCAATTGTTAATTGTGTTATTGAGTAACACAAAACGAGAGAATGAGTGTGAAAGAGAAACAGAGATGAAAGAGAAAATGTTAAAAACCAAAATTACAGACAGACCAATAATTTTATGTAATTTGTGTAGTCAATACACAGAGTACAATAAAACTTGTAAAAATTAAATGGAAACTTATTTATAAAAATTACCTTGACAAGATTTTTATTTATTAATTATTTTTAAATATCATCTTGTTCATAATTCTCAAAATTGTAAATTAAAAAATTTGTTAAAATGTAATATAAATTTTATATATATATATATATATAAAATTTATATTACATTTTAACAAATTTTTTAATTTCAGTAATTCACATAATGTGATATATTTGTAATCATAGATCACAAAAATTACATAATGTGGAAATTTTGGGAGCTTTGACAGGTACAGATAAACTATAAAAGATTATTTCGACCTATTAATTATTCTTTTTTCTACGCACAACTATAATCAAGGTCAGTAGATATACCTTATTTACGTCATTTGTAGCTTGAGATATTTCAAAAAATTGTTTTCTGTTATTTTTAATTATAAGAAAGAAAATTAACTCAAAAGCAAATTAACGACCAATTTGTATTTTTGAATAATAATTTGAAATTATATTTGAGATTTAGTAAAGGCGCATTCTTTCTTCAGTTTTGACCCTTGGTTAGTTTAGTAAGAATTTTTCGGTGTAAAGAAGGTCCCAAAGAAAACAACAAATTAAAAATATGTAATTGACAACGTTTCGGACCTTATATAGTCTTTTTTCAAGCCATCTAAAAGTAATAATTTATTAAAAACAACTTTAGTTTAAAAACATAAATTCAAAATATTTGAGATTGGAGGAGAGCCAACTGTTAGAAGACCATCGACGATTATATCTTATTGTTAAGTTTCAGAAATCCTTTGAAAATCACTTTGAGAAATTGTAGATTTAAACTATAAAAATTTTTTTTACTAATAGATAATACATAAATATTATTATTAGAAATAAGCATTAAGTCACTTCTTATCCTACATTCTGAGTTCTTAACTACGTGAATAAATAGGTAAAATAAAAACAACTTTTATTTACTTAGTGGATTTATAACTTTTACCAACGTTCAAACGTTAATTCAGACTTTATACAAATTTCTGAAGTACTTTCAAGATCATATTAATATTTTTGATAGGTAGATAAAATGATAAAATTTATTAAAATATAAAATAGGTGTATTTAAAAAATAAAATAAATAAAGGATATTTAAAAATTTGAAAAGAAAATTATAACCTTTTATGATAAAATAAATAATAAAACCATGATGACCCTGATGGCTCCAAGTTCTGGACCGATCCATTAGTCGAAATTATCAAGAAATAAAATGATATGGATACTATCTTAAAATTACGTAGTAGTTCATCTTGTTACTTCGGACGTTTATAAATGAGTTTATATTTGAAAAAAAAATGAAAAATGAAAATTTTGTGAAATTTCTCTTTGTAAAAAAATTCATTCAGTCAAATAAAGTATTTTTTCTGAATAGTACTCTAAATTATAAGATGAATATATTCTTTTCAAAGTTTTCGAAAATGAAAATAGTTTCTATTTTGAAAGCTTGAAAATTCGAAAGTATATTTCAAATATGTTAAATATCGAAATGAAGCTCAAAAATTCCAAACTTATAAAGGATGAATTTCAAGCATCGATTTTTAAAAACTTCCAAAATTAGAAAGATTAAATTTTTTTGAACTTATTTAAAATTTAATTTGTACTAAAAATTGTCTTTGATTGTATTTTTTTCAGTAGCAGGTTGCTGAGGCAGTTTAGAATACGGGAATCATGATCAAATAGATTTTCATGATTATTCTGTGACTTCTAAACACTACATCCATTCACTGGTGTCGATGTCGATTGGTGATGCAGAGGCTTTTATAAATATTAATTGTAGTGGGGATTCGGCAGTCTCCTTGAAGGAAGCTGTAGCTCTTATAAAAGGCTGAAAATATTGTGGAACGTCAGTGGTAAACGAATCGTCAATTTCTACAGCGTATGACTTCCGTTTCTGCTTAACTTTTACTTTTTTGTGCTACCTGACAATTTTGGATCAAAAGCTGCCAAGGTCAGTTATTCTCGAGTGCATAAGAGATTTACGTCATTTTTCTCCCTTCGGGCAATCACAAATAATCTTTATTATATGCTTTTTCAGAGAAAGTGAATTTTAAATATGCCCCTTAAAAAAAAAAAGAAAAACTGAAAAATTTTGAAAAATGTTTGTAAAAATATTTATAAAATGGTATGAATATATGTAACGAAATTTGTGATGAATTTGTGTTTTGAAAAATGACAAGCAATAAAAATAAAAATTTAATTAACTGCAAATTTATGTGTGATGATAAATTTAAATACAGAAAAATTAGAAGAATGGACAATAAAAGTCAATCTATTATCTAAAGATTTTAACTGAAATAAAAATAAACAATGATCATTCTACAAATTGCATTAACAATTGTTTGGACAATTTTTTGTGATAAATCGACTTCTTGGGATTCGCAACCTTCAAAGTCACTTATTCAAATCAAATAAATTGCAAAAACCGGTTTTTGCTAATTATCCTATGTAACTTTTCACGATACAAAATATCGTCCTGATGGAATGCAAAAGACAAAGGAAAAATAACAGTAACTATGATGACTTTGAGAATATTTAATCAGAATTTTAAGATTTTAATAGATCTCATTTAAGAATCCAATTTGAAAAAGTCAAAGTTACAACAAAATTTTACTTATTATATAAACAGAGCCTTAAAATTGGGAAAGTTCGAATAGGAAAATAATATAATCGCTCCAAAATTAATTATTAAAATCCAATTTTTTGTTGAATATTGAAGAGACAAAATTTTTTTTTCATTTTTCACAATTTTTTCTTTAAAAAAATTAATATTTATTTTTGTTAATTCCTATGTGGTGCTCTGAGATTCTATTTTATCCTTATAGTGTTCAACGACTCCACTTATGAGTTATTTTTATCTTGACGTAATCTCGATGCATTTGCTTCATTATATATAATTGATAATTCACTGCAATTCTTAGGAAAATCCGATTGAAGTAGAAAATCGAATCCATGAATCATTTTCCATTGCAATTTTATAAGTGACACACGCAATGTCATTTTGATTCTGTTTTGATCTTACGCACTCAGCTCACGTGTGGGAATCCTTTTTACGCAATGCGTTGACGAATCGAAGGCGGATGCAGATGATTGTGGGTTTTTCATTCACATTCCGGATCTCAGGACTTCCGATTATCACTAAAGAATTTATTATAATGAGATCTCATTCAATTTCTCTTTAGAGATTACTCATCTCAATTCTGGGATTCTACATTTATAATTCTCATGAAGATAAATTACCATTTTGTTACCAGTTTATTATTATTAATTGGTTAATTATTTATTATTTATTAATTATATATCAATGAAATTTTATTTATTAAACCTAAGACCAAGTGCGAAAAACATTTTTAATTTCTATTCCACGAATATCTTCGTTGTCACTCATGAAATTTATGACTAAAGAACTTCCGTGTTTGCAGCTCGAATAATTTAAATCTCAATTTTCCAACTGACAGCGATAAATTTTCCAGATGGACGAGCCCCTGGTCGTGGAAATGATTTACATGTATGAGAAGGAAAATGCCAAAATCCACCATACAGAAAATTTTGAATTGGTGCATATTGACCCCCCAACCCCTATTCTTCGAAGAGGTCAAACTTTTAATATGGCCCTCAGATTCAATCGAGAGTACATTGATGATATGGATATTGTGAGACTCCTTTTCAGTTTTGGCCCAAATCCCAATGTTATGAGAGGAACAAGAGGAATTGGTACTCTGAATAGAGATAATTATCTCACAGATCTGGAGGCCTGGGGTGTTCGAATGATGGGATCTAGTGGAACTGATATTTCTGTAGAAGTCAGGAGTCCAGTGGACAGTCCTGTCGGAATTTGGCAGCTCAATGTGGAAACGACTACTGTTGGCAGGAGAAAACCACCAAACACTCATTCTTATGATGGGGATATCTATCTGCTGTTTAATCCTTGGATTAAAGGTCTACTTCTTTATTACTAACAAAAAAGCATTAATAATTTATTTTTTTTTAAAAGAATTGTTTCAAATTAGAAAATGTTTTTTTCAGAGGACAATGTCTATTTTGAAGAAGAACAATTACTACACGAGTACGTATTAAACGATGTTGGGAAAATATGGGTTGGTCCCTTTGGAAGTGCTCGTGGTAGGGAATGGATTTTTGGCCAGTTTGATGCTGCTGTGTTACCAGCTTGCCAATTGCTCCTCGAAAGATCTGGAATTAAGGCCATTTCTAGAGGAGACCCCATCAAGATGACTCGTGCCATCTCCAGAATCGTAAGAATAAGGAAACTGAATTCGAAATTCATAAATTATTTATAATTTAAAAATGAATCTTTGTCTTGCAGATAAATGCAAATGACGACAAGGGTGTCATCACAGGTCGATGGGATGGTGAATATGAGGATGGAACGGCACCATCAGCCTGGACCGGAAGTGTTCCAATCCTGGAAGAATTTTTGGAAACTGAAAAAGAAGTGAAATATGGCCAATGTTGGGTTTTTGCTGGAGTCGTAACTACTGTCTGTCGAGCTCTTGGAATTCCATCAAGAGTGGTGACAAATCTCGTTTCAGCACACGATGCCAATGCCACATTATCAGTTGACCGATACTACACGATAGATAATGAAGAACTTGAGTATGATCCCAACAATCCAATGGGAGGCATCGATTCCATTTGGAATTATCATGTCTGGAATGATGTGTGGATGACGAGACCTGATCTTCCCAAAGGATATGGAGGATGGCAAGCCATTGATGCGACTCCACAAGAACCTTCTGATGGAGTTTATCAGTGTGGTCCGGCTTCAGTGGAAGCTGTCCGGGATGGAGCCGTTGGATACAATTATGATATTCAATTCCTGGTAGCTTCTGTGAATGCTGACCTGATGAGATGGAAGGAGGATCCTCAGAGCGAGTTTGGATTTTCTAAAATCGAGAGCAATAAGTATCAGTAAGTTGTTGCTTAACTTGTTATTTATTATGGAATTTAGATTATTTGAAATTTATGACTCATAGTACGATATTAAAATTTTTCTACTTACAGCATAGGTCGAATGATCCTGACAAAAGCCCCCTGGGTCTTTGATCCAAATGGAGACACAGACAAGGAAGACATCACTCACTTGTACAAAGCCAGAGAAGGTAAAACCCATCATTCGTTTGATTTCCTAAATCCTATCAGAAAAATTATAAAATTAAAAACAAGTAAAATTTTAAGTAAATAAAATCTTTCTCAGATACTCAAGCTGAAAGACTCAGTCTTTACAGAGCAGTTCGAAGTATCGACTTGGCCAAGAGGTTCTACGCCCTTCCAGCTCCAGGAAAGGAAGACGTCGTATTCGATCTCGTAGATATAGCGAGAGTGAATATTGGAGATACTTTCACAGTTACTGTCAACATTGAGAATAAATCGAATGAGGTTCGAACCATCAAAGCCATTTTGTCTGCTGGAAGTGTCTATTATACAGGAATCAAGGCAAACATGGTGAAAAGAGCATCAGGGTCGTTTGTTCTTGAACCCAATGCTCGTGAGTCTATATTTAAAGGATCGATTATCTAAGTGCTCTTATCGTAATCATCGAATTGAGGGCAATTTGTTTTCAGGATTAATTAGTGGTTCACGAGGGGTTGACAACTCGTGTGTCCTCATTCGGTGTGCACTTGTAATGTTCCCTGAAATATCTGAAGTCACTTGAAATCACTTGAAGTCATTTGAATTCACTTGAATTCAGTTGAAGTCACTGGAATTCTCTTGAAATCTCCTGAAATATATGAAGTCATTTGAATTCATGTGAATTCACTTGAAGTTACCTGAAGTCACTTGAAATCTTCTAAAATTTCTGAAGTCACTTGAAATCTTCTGAAATTTCTGAAGTCACTTGAATTCACATAAAGTCACGTGAATTCACGTAAAGTCACTTGAATTCATTTGAAGTCACTTTCATTCTCTTGAAATCTTCTGAAATACCTGAAGTCATTTGAATTCACATGAAGTCAATTGAAATCACTTGAATTCTCCTGAAGTCACTTGAAATCTCCTGAAGTCAGTGAAATCTTTTTACGTATCTTGAAGTCAGAAGTAGGTGTATACCCGATCGATCGAGTTGTCAACCTTTCTTTACTTCCAATTTATTTCTATACTTTATTTTATTTTTCTAAAGGAAAAAAAGTGATACGATCAATTTATTAAGGATTATTAATTCCAGGTTTGGAAAGTTTCTAAAATTTTTAGACAAAATTTTATTGTTTAGAAAATACTGTTTTTTTAAATATCCCTACTAAAAAAAATTCAGGAATCGTCACAAATGTTCAGAAGTTCTGACGATTTCTGAACATCCTGACCATTCCTGTCGAGTCCATTTCTGAAGATATGCTAATTCACATCCTATCAGGTAGCTCATCGGCTAGGACCGCAGGTAGTTAAAAATTAAGAATAAATTTTTTTCAATATTGCATACACAGATTCAAAAGGGAGAAATTCAGAATCTACGGGTTTCGACGATTTCAGATACCTAAAAACTATCCTAAAAAATTTTTAATTGAGATAAATATAACGTATCTTGTAAAAAGAAAGAGATACGTCAAAACGAACAAAATTTTCAGACTCACCTTCAGAGTCATTTAGTAAATAAATATTAATAATTAAATATAAGTAAAAAGAGAATATCCATACATAAATATAAATAAATAATATAAATAACGTCGGTAGTATAAAAAGATTTTATAGCATTCTATTCTTGGGCCCCTAATAAAAGGATTATCCCTCAGATCCTAAAGTCTGACGATTTCTGACTTTTCCTGATGATTTCCGACCAGAAACGTAACAAAACTGGTCAGAAATGGTCAGAAGTCCTGACTTTTTTTCTGACGATTCCTGATTTTTTTTTAGTAGGGATGATTTTTAAATTCTGTTTATAGAATGGAATACAGTAAACTTGGTTCCAAGTCTCAGTGAATAATTTTAACATAAATTGCATTGGGACTAAAATATGCAACTTTATTTATATCACCAATGCAATAAGGAAAACTAGATGTTTTCTATTAATAAAATTAAAAATAAGTTTGTTGAGACTGATTAAAATTTGTATGAGTTTCTTTAGGTGAACAACTTAGGCTGACCGTTACAGTCGATGACTATTTAGATAAGCTTGTGGAGTATTGTATAATGAAATTATATTCAATTGCGTCTGTGGAAGAGACGAGACAGACTTGGGCCGATGAGGATGACTTTCAGATTTTAAAGCCGAGCATCGATGTCAAGGTACAACTTTGTCTTTGCCTTTCTGTTACTAAATACTTTAACTGGCTGACCTTACTCACGCCAAATATCGAGTGTGAATGTAGCTGGATTGGGAAAATCCATTTAATTCACACAATACACAAACATGTCTCTGAAAAAAAATTAATCAGAAAAAGAAAATCTTGTAAATATTTTGTTTACTCACGGAATGACGATGAAATTAATTTTTCAGATTGAAGGAGAACTTGTAGTGGGAAGACCTGCAGTTATAAGTCTAAGCTTCACGAATCCATTAAAGAAGGTTCTCACCAATGCCAGATTTAATTATGCTGGACCAGGTTTATCGAAGAATAAAACTATCGAATTCAGAGACGTTGCACCAGAAGAATATGTATACATCGAACATCAATTGGTACCTCAAAAATCTGGACCACAAAAAATTGTTGCAACTTTTACGTCCAAACAACTTGTCGATATCACTGGATCCATTTCCGTAGACGTTTTGGATATCGACGAGTGATTTTGTTCTCAGGATTTGAGAATTTTAGGCTCTTGCAAAAATTTGAGACAGTCCATTTATTTGCAGCAGAAAAGTACCACAAAAAAGCTTTAAAATTTAAATAGAAACTTCAATATTAAAAAGCCTTCATGCTCTCGTAACAAATGCTTTTTATTGAAATATGTGATATCAAAAACAACAAAAACGACCACATCTTTTTTTAATGTATAATTACGATACAATTTTCTTTGATGTTTGAAATATTTTTCTACAATAAAGAACAAACTAAAAACTGTTTTTCATTAATACCCATTTATTCAGAGAATAAATCAACAAATGGAAGTCTATAAAATAAATGTCAAAATTGTATAAGAAAAATATTTTTTTATAACACATGCATGATTTCAGCCCTTTTTGATGCCTATTAAGCGGGGCTAAACCTCTACTTT
>JBAGKK010002363.1:0-12586 GCA_037177015.1 Euceroptres primus | reverse complement strand
GACTGCTCGCTCGTCGCTTTAAATCCGGTTCAAACTGGATTTTAATAGCATTGAATTAAGGACCGTCTACCCCCGAGTTCGGCCCATAATCCAGCGATGAGTGTCCAATTAAATTGGTCCAATTACCAAAACTGTTTGGTGAAATCTACCAAATATGTAAATCCAAATAAACGATTTGGAAGATACATAGTCGTCAAATTGTGATTTTACACCGTATTAACTCAGGAGCGTATTTTTTTTTGCTTAATCGCTTCAGTTTGGATCACTTATATACCATCTGGTTTTGTGACAAGAATTCCGGATCGGAACCAGGGCAAATTTTTTGAGAAAGATACCAAAAATCACATATGCGTGGATTGTTGCTCTCCAAAGATTTTAGCGAAAAAAGGTATAGAGAGGAAAGAAAGTAGACAACATTCTGAAAAATTTGGGCGAAAAAATAATGTCCTAGCACCAATACTTTCCAAAATAAAGCGTTTCGAAAAACCCTGTTTTTTCGATTTTTTCCTCAAAAATAGCTACTTTTCAAAAAACCATCTAGAATTTGTATAATCGATTCACCTACGCTAAAATGGTCTACAGATGACTTAAAGTAGACGTAATTATCTTTAATTTTAAAGACAAAGAATAATCCTCTAGGGCCAATAGATCGCGAGCTACCTCTCAAAGATGACACCTTTTTGCCTGTTTTAATGACCAAAAATCATGAGTTTAGTTTTTGTGAACTAGAGTGTTCCCTAATAAATCTACGTTTATGCTGCCAGAGTATAACTAAAAGTACATAAAATTCCACGTAAATTGAAAACAAAAAAACAATGTTCTATCTTCATAAACTTCGGAGTTACGAATTTTTGAAACTTAGTATTTTTTAAACTGTTTTTCTCAAAAAATGGAAAAAACGCTTTCTTGATTATTTCTGCAATCCTGATGTAAAAATTACGTAAGGATAAATGAAAGAGGACACAATTCTGAGAAATTTAAAACAACGTGGTTCTCACTTAGAGGGGCAAAAGTTATACAATCCTGACGTGAAAATTACGTAAGGATAAATGAAAGAGGACACAATTCTAAGAAATTTAAAAAAAACGTGGTTCTAACTTAAATAGGCCAAAAGTTATGCAATCCTGACGTGAAAATTACGTAAGGATAAATGAAAGAGGACACAATTTTGAGAAATTTAAAAAACATGGTTTTAACTTAAATAGGTCAAAAGTTATGACTTCTTAAAGTTGATCTTCTCTGTCTTTTGTGAGTCAAAAGTACTGAAAAATGTAATTTCAGTCATATTTTGACTAATACAATAAAATATAATAAACTGAATGATTAATAATGATCAATTAAACATTTTTTATAAATAAAGTAATAATTATTTAAATTAATTTTTTTTACAAAATAATTTTTTAATTTTTGCACATTTTTCATTCTTTTTTTCGCAGAAATTAATTCAAAATTGTTTATTCGTCACTTTTCATGATTAATAAAACATATTTATAAACAAATAAATGTTATTAAAAATTAAGTTTTCACTTTTTCAGCACTTACGATTACTTTTGTCTCCTAAATTAATTGAAAATAGGTAAGTATTCATTATTTATAAGTAAAACAAAATATTATTTTTTAAGCAATAAGTGTTAACACTGAGTCCCTTTTTTCATAATTATTCCATTGTTTTTAGAAGGAATGGAAGATGTACAGTAAAAATGAATGCTTAAAATTATTACACCTTAAAATTTTAACTTGAATTCAGCAAAATTTGTTTGATTTTAAGGAAATTGTTCTGAATTTGTAAGACGTCAATGGATGAATTCCAGAACTTTATTATTATCCATGGATAATAATAAAGTTCTGGTAAAAAGGTATGCTTAAAATTATTACACCTTAAAATTAAATTAACCTAAATTCAGCAAAAGGAGGGGTTGCAATAAGGCTTGTTTTTGGCCCCAGAATCAGAAAATAAAAATTTGTACGAAAATGAAAGCTCCAAAGTGTCTTATTTTTTTTGTTCCATATTCGTCTACTTAAAAGACATGGTTTTACATAAAAACAATTTAAATTAAACGATTTTTTCAGAATCTAAAAAATGTCTAATGTAAATTGAAGACATTTTTTATCTTCTCGAAAAATCATTTAATTTAAATTGTCCTCATGTAAAATAATGTCTTTTAAGTAGACGAAATGGGGCAAAAAATATCGGACACTTTCGAGTTTTCATTTTCATAAACAATTTTTTTTTCTAATTCTGGGATCAAAAACAAGTCTTATTGCAACCCTTCCTTTGTCTAATTTTAAGGAAATCGTTCTGACCTTAAAGGACCTCAATGGATGAATTCCAGAACTTCATTATTATCCATGGATAATAATAAATTATTATCCATGGATAATAATAAATTATTATCCATGAATAATAATAAAGTTCTGGTAAAAACGAATGCTTAAAATTATTACACCTTAAAATTAAATTAACTTAAATTCAGCAAAATTTGTCTGATTTTAAGGAAATCATTCTGAATTCATAAGACCTTAATGGATGAATTCTAAAACTTTATTATTATAATAAAGTTCTGGAATTCATCCATTGAGGTCTTATAAATTCAGAACGATTTATTATTATAATAAAATTCTGGAATTCATCCATTGAGGTCTTATTAATTCAGAACGATTTCCTCAAAATCAGACAAATTTTGCTGAATTTAATTTAATTTAATTTTAAGGTGTAAAAATTTTAAGCATTCGATTTTACCAGAACCTTATTATTATCCATGGATAATAATAAAGTTCTGGAATTCATCAATTGAGGTCTTATAAATTCAGAACGATTCCCTTTACATTAAATCAATTTTCTGAATTTAAGTTAATTTAATTTTAAGGTGTAATAATTTTAAGAATTCGTTTTTACCAGAACCTTATTATTATCCATGGATAATAATAAAGTTCTGGAATTCATCCATTGAGGTCTTATAAATCCAGGACGATTTCTTTAAAATCAGACAAATTTTTCTGAATTTAAGTTAAAATTTTAAGGTGCAATAATTTTAAGCATTCGTTTTTACTGTATACCTTCCGTTCCTTCTAAAGACAATAGAATAATTATGAGAAAATGGACTCAGTGTTAACATTTATTGCTTAAAAAATAATATTTTGTTTTGCTTATAAATAATGAATACTTACCTATTTTCAATTAATTTAGGAGACAAAAATAGTCGTAAGTGCTGAAAAAGCGAAAACTTAATTTTTAATAACATTCATTTGTTTATAAATGTTTTATTTCTCATGAAAAGTGACGAATAAACCATTTTGAATTAATTTCTGCGAAAAAAAGAATGAAAAATGTGCAAATTTTTCAATTCATTTAACTCACAAAAGACATAGAGAGTCAACTTTGAGAGGTGATAACTTTTGACCTATTTAAATTAGAACCACGTTTTTTTTTCTTAAATTTCTCAGAATTGAGTCCTCTTTCAGTTATACTTATGTAATTTTCACGTCAGGGTTGCAGTTAATCAAGGATTGCAAATAATCACGAAAACGTGTTTTCCATTTTTTGAGAAAAACAATAAAAAAAACACAAAGATGGTTTTATGAAAAGTAGCAATTTTTGGTCAAAAATAGAAAAAACAGGGTTTTTTGAAACGCTGTATCTCGGAAAGTATTGTTGCTAGAACAATATTTTTTTTCCAAATTTCTCAGAATTTTGTCTAGTTTCTTTCCTCTCTCTCTCTACCTTTTTTCTCTAAAATCCATACGAGAGCGCATAATCCATAATCCAAAATCCATAATCCACGTGTATATGATTTTTGGTACCTTTCTCAAAAAATTTGCCCGAGTTCCGGTCCGAAATTCTTGTCACAAAACCAGATGGTATATGAGTGACCCAATCTAAAGCGATTAAGCAAAAAAAATGCGCTCGTGAGTTAATACGGGATTTCGCCTCTTTTTCCAATTTGACTGGACTAACAATCTTTTTTCTGAGTGTGCTTAAAATTATTGTACTAAAAATACTTTTTTTTTTGTAATTTAAAACTGTGCAAGTTGTAGTGTTGTTTGTAATTAAATATCAACGTGCCTGAGATTACGAAAGGTATTGCTAATAACTATCGAAAGCCATGAATGACAATGTATGCATGAATGATCGTATGTTTATAAAGTAAAATTATATACAAGAATCTTATTCATTGCCTGAACAAATTTATAAATCTAATAATAGAAAGCTACTTTGCTATCCTTGATTATTCTTTTTCTCATACACTCTTTTTTTTCTCACCTCTTTAACTCTATCCTATTTATTAAACTATTTTCTGATTTACGCCTAATGCTAGAAAACCCAATATTTCTTATTGCACTTTTATAAAGGCCTATGTATTATATAAAAAAAAAAGATTCATGGCGAAAGTTCTCTACATGAATCATATTGCTCTAAACTACTACACAGATTGTTAAACTTAACCAGTGTGAGAAATGTCAATCAGCTTCAAAATTTAAATTAATTTGCCCTTCCAATACAAAACTGAAACAAGCTTTTTCGAGTTTCACAAAATTAATTCCTAATTTTTAACTCTTAATTCAACATTTATGTTTTTGAACATAAAATTTAAAATTAATTATAAAATTAATTCCTAATTTATAACTCTTAATCCAATAGTTTTTGAATATAAAATTAGTTACAAAATTAATTCCTAATTTTTAACTCTTAATCCAATAGTTTTTGAATATAAAATTTAAAATTAATTACAAAATTAATCCCTAATTTTTAACTCTTAATCCAACAGTTTTTGATCATAAAATTTAAAATTAATTACAAAATTAATTCTAAATATTTAACTCCAACAGTTTTAATTACAAAATTAATTCCAAATATTTAAATTCAACCGTTTTTGAGATTTTTGAACATATTTATGCCCAATGGCTTTAATAAATAAATAATAAAAAAATTTTGTACGTATCAAGGAAAAAAGTTTAATTGACATTGCAGTGAATAAAAGTCCAAGAAAGCAAAAGTAATTTATATCGTATATTGCACTTTTAAAAAGTCGTTTTTGAAGGCACTTGACTGTCCCATTCAGGTTGTACTTTCTCGGAAAATGGCAAGATCGAAAAGGCGCAGTTTCCAGTTGGAAAATCTCAAATTTTATCAATTCTATCTTATTTTTGTCTCCGTTCGTTTTTGACTCACTCATTTTCATTTTCAATAAAATACGCAAATCCCTTGATTATTGACCCTAGCGAGAAAAAAGCGCAATCTCTTGGCTTTTATGCAGTTTAGAAACTTGTGCTTGTTGCAACGGACGAGATCACGGCTCGGCACTTCTCTTAGATCCGTTGAATTACGTGATTATGCTGCGTCACTGTAAAATAACACGAGGCCGATATCAGTTAACCCACACCATCCCTGTCTTATTATTTTTACTGTCGATAGTGGCGTGTTCGTTTCGTTTGTTACTTTGCTCTCTCCACTTTACTTATTCTCTCCTCTCTCTCCTTATTAATTCTGTTAAGTGTAATGATCTACTAAAGGAAACTACGGAAGGTAACGGAGAGAGGAAATTATAATTATATTAATCAATTATATGTACATGAGTGCTAGAATACGAACTGTGCTTGTGACAAGAATTCTTTCTCAAGATTCAATAATGAATCTCTGAAAGGAACTTTAGAAGCTGATCTGAAGTCTGGAAATGAAAAAAACCAAAATTTTGTGGTAAAAATAAGGTTTTGACTTTTGCGTATTCATAAAATGAATTTTTTCAGATTAATACAATGTCTTCAAGAAAATCCAACGACAAATATATTTTACGATTTTTCAAGTCAAACTAGTAAAAATTTTAGTAACTGTAAAATTATTAGCTCAAAATAAAACTAACCAAGTATTGAATTTTAAATTATGAGCGTTTGTTTTATGTAATCCATTTTATAAGTTTACTTTTCAATTTTTACTGGCAGATGGTTTATATTAATTGAAGGATGTTACGGCAAAAGTACCTGACTCTGGAAAATCTGATTTTTCAGGAGAAAAAAAACCAGAGTAGCCACAAGATTCATTTTTTCAACTTCCCTGACTTTTAGACAAATTTCTCTGACAGAAAAGTATTATAAATGTGAATAAGGTTTTAATACTGTGCCAAAACAAAAAGTGAAACAGTATTTTGTTGTTTCACAAACAGTGAAGCCAGGAAAATATAATGTAAAAAAAAAGGTTGAAAAAAATGTTTGTATTGACATTAGGAAGTACTTTCAAAATATTATCAACATACATCAAGTTCTTTTTTCCCTGACAGATACTGACATTTCTCTGACCAATTTTTTCCCCTCACATTTTCCTGACAAATTTTTTCCCCTGACATTTCCCTGAAATTTTTTTCCTCTGACATTTCCCTGACAAATTTTTTCCCTGACATTTCTCTGACAAATTTTTTCCCCTGACATTTCCCAAACAAATTTTTTTCCCCTGACATTTCCCTGAATTGTGGCCACTCTGAAAAAAATTCTCAAAAATGAACTTTTGATTAACATTTGGGTTGTATTAAACCATGCGAAGACTGATTTGAAAGTCATTTAGTTCTGAGAAAAAAGGGCAAGTTACAGTTTTGATAGAATTTTACTTTCAGGTAAGGTGGTTTAAATCTTTAATCAATTAATATTGTATTCTTGACCTCTCTTCCAAAGAGATTAAAATTTAGTTTCTCAAAATTGATACAGTTTATAAATGCAGTAAACAAAAAAATATTTTAACTTCCAACAACTGCAAATGAGGCAATCAATTCGCGCAATAAAGTTAAGTAATATATACTTAATTACTTTTTCAATTCAAATCGTACATCTGATAAATCATAAATCTTAATTCATAAATCAAAAATCTTAAATTTAAATATGATCCATTAATAAATAAACTACAAAATTTTTCTAATTTAAAAAAATTTCGGAATAATTTGCAACTATATTTTAAAAATTAATATTTAAACGTTGTTAAAATCCATTAATCAATAAAGTACAAAATTTTTCTAATTTAAAAAAAAGTTTGGAATAATTTGCAACTATATTTTTAAAATTAATACTTAAACGTTGTTAAAATGACATACTGATTTTTAAAAATTGTGCATTGTTACAATTTTTACAAATTACAAAATTATGTTTTGTAATTACAAGTTACAAAAATTATGAATTTTTACAAATAACATGTATCGTGCCTGTGCCCGATGACGATTATCAAAGGGGATGATAGGAAAACGAAAATTTTCACTCTGCACTCTCGTTGCAACAAACACAGTTCAATGTTAGACTTCCGGGGAAAACCAGCCAGCAAATAATCAACACAAGATTAAAAATCATATAAATCAGAGGAAAAAATGGAGAGTTAGGCCGATCGACGTCACCGATCAGCAAGGAAAGGCGGTTTTGTGCTCCCAAGATTATACAAAATAAGCAATTGTTACACGTGGAGAGAATTGTTAGTGCAGCGGAAAACGAGCGTGAAACGACGATGGAAATATTTTTGATTTGCCAAACCGTGATAATTACTGTGCATAAATAAGGATTAGCACAAGAGTGTAACTAATTTTACAATTGTCCACGATCCAGCAACTTTGCCAGAAGTTTAGAGAAATTTAAAGCTTTTGATTTTAAATGCCTTTAAACAGGGTGTTTAGCGTTTCTCCTTTAAAAAAATTCAGGAAATTTCCAGGTCCTTCAGGTAAAAAATTAATTTTTCTAGGTATCATTTGTTAATTATTACCATAAACTTTAATGAAAAAAATCTGTTTTTCTTGAACCTGTACGATAGAAATAACCTGCAAAATTATAAATGAACCATATAAAATGTTTATTATGCGATGTATGAAATTCTTGAGTTTAGCTAACTGCATTTATCTGTATAAGCTCAAAAAACTAATTTTTAAGGAAATATTCTAGAAAAAGAATGAGGAGTTTTCTACTAAGTCATTTATCAATTGCTTATAGTAAGCGTTTTTACTAATCTTTTATAAAACATTACTATTTTACAGTAAAAAAGTATAAATTCATTTAGTAGCCTATCTAAACTAATTAATAAGCATTGCTTAGTGAATCAGTAGTTTTCTACTAAATAAGCTTACTAAAGCAATTGATAAACGACTTCTCTTGATTTCATTCAGGGTTGCTACAAAATTCCGAGTTTTTCCTGACCAATTTTTAATTTTCCCTGTCCGTTATCTGTCGTTATAATTATGTAATTTCGGGATCACAATGGTTTAGCAGTAGTTCAATTTCAGGGAAAATAGGGGATTTCTTTTTCAAGAAAGAGGATTAAAGATAAAAAGGAGGGAAGTTTTTTTCTTTTAAAAATACGAAGGAAGCTGCGATTCTCCCAAATTTTTAAAAAATCGTAAAAAATCTTAGATTCCTGTCTAGAATCTAATAAAACACTCCTTAAATTTCTAAACTTTTAGAATCTTTGGAATGCTCTTGAATTTTCGAAAATCCTTCATGACTTCTGGAGTTTTCAACAAACTTTTAAAATCTTTTAGAATATTTTTATTTTCCATAAACCATTTGTAGATTCATGAAATCTTTCGAAATCCCAAAAAATTCTTTGCAATCTAGATTTTTGAGTGTTTTAGAATCTTTCAAAGAGATTTCCTGATCCTTCCAAAAATCTTCCATAATGTTCTAAAATCTTCTAGTCTCTTCCAGACATATTTTTAAAGATTTTCAAAAAGTCTACAGAATTTTAGGAAGATTCTGAAAATAGTCTAGAAGATTATTAGATCTTTAATTATTAGATAGATAGATAGATAGACAGATAGATAAATAGATAGATTATTAGTCTTCTCTGTAGACTTGAGAGAGTTCTAAAGAATTCTCCAGAATTTTAGAAATTCTAATGTACTTCAGAATAATGTGCTTAAAGTTCTGAACGTGTTTAAATGAATGAAATTTGTTGTTCCGTTTCATTTTAAAACTCAAATTTCTTCTAAAATATTGATTTATTAATATATAAACTAGTGTAATGATAAAGAAGATCATGATATTTCTTTTTATTTTGTAGATTGAACGAAATTTCAAGATAAATTTGATTTCAGTAAAAAAATTTGTTCATTTGAACATTCAAAACTTTAGGTACATTTCAGAATATTCTTGAGGAATCCTTTAGGAACTTTTCAGAATATTCTTCAGGAATCTATAGAAGATTTTAGATGATTTTAGAAGATTCTGGAACATTCTCGTATATTTTGTAAAATATTAAAGAATTTTTAAGAATTCCTTAAGATTGTAAAAGATTATTATATCAGAATCCAGAAAATTCTAAAGGTTTTTGAAAGAATCCAGAAGAATCTAAATGGTTGTAGATTTTAAAACAGTCTAGAATATTTTGGAGAATTTTTACAGATTTCAGGTAAGTTTTGAAGATTCGAAAGAATTTGAGAGAATTTCGGTAATCTTTCGTAGGCTTTGGAGGATTCTAAAAGATTCTGTAGAAAATTGTAGAAGGTTACGGAAGTATTCAGAAAATTTTAGAAGATTCTGGAAAAGTTTAGTATATTCTATTCTTTTCTATTCCATATGTTGTAGAATATTCAATAATTTTGGGATATTATTTTAAAAGATTATTGTAGGAGAACCCAGAAGATTTTAGAACAGTCTAAAATATTTTGGAGAATTTTTAAGGATTTTAAATCAGTTTAAAGATTCTGGAAGATTTTAAGAGATTTTACGAGACAATTTTTTAAGAGACAAACCCGAATTTCATAGATTTTGAAAATTTGGAAATCATAGGAAATGGTAGAAAACATTAAAAGAGTTTTTGAAAGTCACAAGTTTCTATTTCTCATAATTCTTCGAAGATTATTGGGAAATTTGAATATAAAAAGGGGAAAAGGAATGAAACTCTTAAAAAAGTGATTTTAGGAGATTTGGAGATTAATAGGGGTAAGAGGGAAAAGGGGGAATAGGGGATTGACTGTGATCCCTGATTTTGTGTATTATAATTATATAATTATAATAATTGTTAAATAACAATTATAACTTATTGAGATATAATTATAATTTGTTAAATAAAAAAAATTCCCTGACACTTTGAAGGTTTTGCCTGACTTTCCCTGATCACCTTTAAATTCTCTGACTTTCAAGAATTCTGTGATGACCTGTATCAACCCTTTTACTCGAAAAAAAAACTACTTATTCAAATGTAGAGAGATAAGCATTCCAGGACTATGAATGAAATTCAAGGACTTTTCCAAGTTTTCCCAGGGAAAAAAAATTCAAGGACTTTTCTAGGTTTTCAAGGATTTCCAGGACGCTAGACACCCTGATTTAAGATTTAAATTAAATTTAAATAGTGTAAATTTAAAATCCTACAGAGCTTTTAAAAGTAAAACTTTCTAAAGGTAAAATTTGGAAAATTGTTCTCTAGTTATAATATTGAAAAATTAATTCCCAAACATCAAGCCAATTTTGGACTCACGTTTATTCCCTGAGAATTTACAAATTCAGTGTGAGGGAGTTGCAAATTTAAAATTCAATTACAATTTGTTTTTAAAATGCCTAGACTAATTTTTGTCTGAGATGTTAAACTACCGTGAAACGGGGCAACTGCGGACATGTGGGGTAAATTCGGACAGCCCTAAATTGATACTTTAAATTACTCAGAACCGTTCCAACTAGAATATGGAATCAGTTTAAGCCTTAACTGGTTCCAGATCCTAATTAAAACCACTTTAGTTAATTTAAGCGATGAATCTAGGACTGTTCGAAATTACCCCAAATATCCGAAGTTGCCCCGTTTGACGGTAATTAAGAAAATTGTGGTTTGCAGATTGTTCGAGACTTTTTTAAAAATTCCACACCGCTCGCAAATCGCCAATTATTATACATTGACCGTAATTGCATAATATTTAATAACCACAAAGCGCATTAAGGATTTTAACGATGTTACGCTCAATGAGAACCGATTAATTGAGTAAATGAATCGAGTGACCAGATAGCCAGGTTGTTTTTACTCTTTTTGAAAAAGCTTTCCGTAGACGTTTTTCTTTATATCGGCGTCGAAAGCGGGACATTGGAAGCATCTATGGAGCACTGACTGAGACGCGCCTCATTAAAGTCAGCGTTGTGGCCCCGAGTCCATTAATATGTGAGAGCCAACCCTGCCTAAAAAGTGACTTTGCAACTCCAATGCATACTAAGCAACCCATTGCTAGCTACTCGCTGCCGGTGTACACCATCCTCTACCTCAAGCTTCTCTTCCTCGCCCCACGACCCCTATAAGCCCTTCTTTATGGCCCAGCAAGAGCATACCAGTCGTATATATTCCAGCAACACACATGGATAAATCAGACACATAGGCGTCCACACACAGGCCCCTCTGGCACGCGTTTAATCCAAAAGTTGTACCGACCAAGAACTTCGGTGTGAGCCACGTAGCTTTGGTACATGTAAGGATGAGTGAAATTGTGTGAATGCGAGGGTGAATGCACATGCGGCTGAGACGAAGCGATCCCGTGGCTTGGGAATGCGACCTAAAAGGACGGAACCGAGAGCAAAATGCGATGCTCACCGCCCCCGCCTTCTCCCTGTCGCAACACGAACACCGGCTCAACTCGAGTGTTAATATACGTACGCACTTCGAGAGTCCAAATAAGTCCAAACCTTGAATTCTTACTGTTACTTGAGCTCCCACACCCTTAAATCTTCTTTTTGGAGCATTGGAAAAAATAGTTGGTTGGGCAAACTATCTTGCAGTGCCATACTGCACCAACAAGGCAGTTGCTCTAATAGTCTAAGCGGCGACCGCAAAAGTATGAGTGGATCGAGTTCAAGAAAGAAATGAGTTCAATGAATAGAGTGATTATAGGTGAAGTGAAAGCACCTAGGTTGCCTAACCTTACCCTGTCCAGATGCCAAAAAAATGGTCACTTCCGGTACGATTTTTGAGACATCACTATGCTCATCGAGTGCAAAGATGAGCTAATGGCTAAAATGTAGTTCTCAATTAGCTCTATCGATACCACTAGGGTTGCCTCACTCCACCATGTTCGCAACCCTTGGCAAGCCCTTTCGAAGTTCCGTATTTTGGGCGAGTTACTATGCTCATCGAGTGCAAGGAAAAATCCAACGTCAAATTAAAGTTTAAACCTCCCTCTAACTAAATAACACGGGTTGCCATCCTTTACCCTGTCCGAAATATCGGGCAACCCACTTTGAAAATGTACCTGTAATTTTGAACCTTCATGAATATAATTTAAAAAAAATGTTTTGCCTAACTTTATGTTAAACATTGAGGATGGCCAAATATGATACTTTGTCGAAGTAAAGTTGAGAATTTCTTAAATTTTAGGGGTTAAATCGGTAAACTATCCTTATTAAACTCAGCCACTCAGATGTTTAAAGACATTAAAATTGTAATTTTTGTCAATTAAAAATCGGCAAAAAATTATTTTTTTATGCCTAGAATTATAGGTCTACTGAGACTTTCAAACTCACATCAAGAACCACTCCTATTAAAGTAGTCCGGCTATTGGATCGGTCACGTTTAAACGTCATTTTTTTCGTTTTTTTCTACGAAGAAATGTGTCCTCTTTCGCATAATGCCTTTCTTAGGGGTCCTTTCCAGGTTAAA
>JBAGKK010002352.1:0-12586 GCA_037177015.1 Euceroptres primus | reverse complement strand
AGAAATGATTCCCGTATTCTTGCACTCTTTTCTAGAACATAAGTTATCTGTACAGAATTCGTGTAATCTTTACCAAAACGACGATTTCCATTTTTCTCCGTGTAGATGCAGAGACGTCGGAATCTATGTGATTGACATCGATGTGGAAGTTCATGAGGCAGAAAATTGACAAGTTCAAGCACCGCAACGACGAAATGAAAATCCGCGAAAAAACGCAAACATCTGCGAGGTCTCTGAAAATCTCAGACGTCTCAAGGAGAACTTTGAACGTTTTTTATTGGATTTTGGTGAGGTAGAACCTGCTTTAAGGCATTCGCTGCTAATTTTTAATATTCTAACAACGGTTCAAATAAATCTTTATTATTATTCACTAATAAAATATGTATTTATTTCTGTTGAATGAATATGCATTTATCTTAATGGAATATTTATTTGCATGGAAGAAATATTTGTTTGGAATAGTCTCCTTCGTATTCTACATGTATATTGAAAGAAACAATTCTTCCAAAAAAATTGATAAATATTTAATTAACCAAAATAATTATTTCGTTGAAATAAATGTTTGATATAAATAATTTCATTCTACTAATCGAAAGAAATATTTCTTTTAACTAAAGAAATTAATATTTATGTAAACACAATATTTTATTCCTCTAAAGAAATGTTTTATTGGTATAAATGCATCAGTCCTTATAATGTCAAAATGACATGACATGACATTTTCTTTATAACACAAAGGACAATATACTACATTCTCGGCGATTACAAAACCAAGTTAAAATCAAATTAATTTCACGTTATAGTAAAAAAATTTTTAATCAAAAATGGATTTTTTCGGGATTGATCTTCTGTTCGGCTAGCGGCTTTCTTCTGGGCAGTCCAAAAAGCATCGGACTATCCCGGCAGGTGTTAGTAAAACCGCTTTTTGGGCTACAGCTAACACCCACTTCACTCCCAGATCTTCAAGGTGTTTCGGGCACCTCGCGTGGACGTTCTCCGTGTCCGAAATCACAATGGGATGAATGGTAACATTATCCAGCTTCCAAATCCTTATGATTTTCTGCCTCAGTTCGCTATAATTTTGGATCTCGTTTGTATTGTCTTCTTGGATGTTCTTGTCAAGGGGAACCGTTACACAGTGAGGAAAAATGATAATTTTTTGTTCAAAAAGTTTCAGAGATAGTATTTCTCGAACGATTTTAATGTTTTTTTAAATTGACGCTTATTAAATTTCTAAGAGATCTTTCGAGGTCGATTTTTTAAATAGATTTTCAACAATTCGTTATATTAGTTGAAAAATGCCAAAAAACCATACTTTTTTATATTTGAGCTACCTACTTTGTCACATTTAATGATTTTTTCACAAAAACACATGGGCTCTTCCATTTACTCTCGCTGAATGGAAATTTTCATTGCCGATAACAATCCTCCATTTCTTTAATTGTTATAAACAAATTAATGGATAAAACTGACACATGCTGTATTTTCGAGGTTTAAATGCATCATTAACATTGATTTCGTTATTAAATTATATAAAGTTAATGTTGAATGACGACTAAACACCTCACGATAAAAATCGTTAATTGTTCAAACAATTTTTCTTAACAAACGCCCGAGGGGTTGACAACTCCTGAAGTCAGGTGTACACTTGTAATGAAATCTCCTGTAGTCTCCTGAAATATCTGAAATATCTGAAGTTACTTGAATTCACTTAAAGTCACTTGAATTCATTTTAAGTCACTTTAATTCTCTTGAAATCTCCTGAAATAGCTGAAGTCATTTGAATTCATGTGAATTCATTTGAAGTCACGTGAATTCACTTGAAGTCACTTGAAATCACTTGAATTCACTTGAAGTCACTTGAAATCTCCTGAAATATCTGAATTTATTTGAATTCAGATGTAGTCATTTGAATTCACGTGAAGTCACTTGAATTCAATTGAAGTCTCTTAAATTCTCTTGAAATCTCCACGGTAACAAGGAGTTTATTGGAACGCATTGACTGGCATTTTAAAAAACGGACATTTCAATGCCTTCAAATGCGTACCAATTGCATTTTTATCTGAAAAAGAATTAAATCGCATTAACTGGCACAGATTCTATTCAATATTTTGTCAACAGCATTAAATGGCATTGACTGTTTGATACATGTTTCGTGAAAGGCATTAATAGAAAACTCCTTTTGTTTTTTAATATAAAGCATTTCCATAAATTTTTTCTTTCTCTCATTACTCTCACTATGTAAAATTTCAACATTATCCCAGTCAAACTCATGGTAAACATCAACAAATTCCTTGGTATGTCTAGCAAGAACAATCTTATAACATTGTCCAAAACGAATATCACTTTTGTGTTCATCCTAGTATTAAGAATTCTGCCAGTCTGTCCCACATAAATCATCTTACAGATCTTGCAAGTGATCTTGTAAACAACACCACCTTTTTCAAACTTATCTAAATAAATTTACCAAAAAATGGAAGAACGAAAGTATTAACAGAACTGTATTCCTTCAATTCTTTCTGATGATCTGCAGGCAAATTATTACTT
This sequence comes from Euceroptres primus, assembly GCA_037177015.1. Lineage (NCBI taxonomy): Eukaryota > Metazoa > Arthropoda > Insecta > Hymenoptera > Figitidae > Euceroptres > Euceroptres primus. The sequence continues at coordinate 10,039 of JBAGKK010002352.1, read as the reverse complement.
TGTTTGTTTTTGATTTGTTGAATTCTAATTGTAAGGGGATTTGGTTGGTTTCCTTCTCATTTTTCTTTCCTTTTTTTTATTTTTGTAGGATCTTTTTTTGAATTACAATAGGAGCATTTTATGGCGGTGGTCCAAATTTGGTCGTTGGATTCTTGGTTTCATTTTCAGGAGTTCTATACATTCTCTTGAAATCTCCTGAAATATCTGAAGTCATTTGAATTCACATGAAGTCACGTGAAGTCACTTGAAATCACCTGAAGTCATTTGAATTCTCATGAAGTCACGTGAATTCACTTGAAGTCACTTGAAGTCACGTGAATTCACATGAAATCACTTGAAGTCACATGAATTCGCCTGATGTCACTTGAAATCTCCTTAAGTCAGTGAAATCTTCTGAAGTCATTGAAATATCCTGAAGTATCTTGAAGTCAGAAGTAGGTGTACACCCGATCGGGCGAGTTGTCAACCCTTCGCAAATGCCCTTATTTGGCTTTTTTGAACATAGAGCATTTTTCTTATCGGCGGAATAATTTTCTTTTATCTCGAAAATAATATTTTTGCATAATAAACTGCCAACGAACAACATTGGCATTGTTATAAACAATTTTTATAAACAAATCCACTTATTTCTCATTTTTAACATGGAAAATTTTTCGTTTCCGGGAGTTCATTTCTTTTTATTTCAAGAATAATATTTTTACATAATCAATTGCCATCGAAAAACATTGACATTGTTATAAACAAATTAACTTATTTCTCATTTCTTAATATGGAAAATTTTTCTTTTCTGGAAATTTAATTCTTTTCATCTCAAGAACAATATTTTTGCATAGTCAATTGCCATTGAACAATAAATTCACTTATTTCTTATTTTTTCTTGGAAAATATTTCTTCTCTGGAAATTTATTTCTTTTCATCTCAAGAATGATATTTTTGCAGAATCAATCTATTAATGTTTATCTTTAACAGATCTAATTTTTATTTTGATGACTAAATATTAAGTTCGTTAATCAGGAAAAGAAAGAATAGAGACAAAAGTTTATATACAAATCTGATACTTTTTGAACGTGATTTATTTCTTTATCAATTCTTTTTTGTTTTACGTCTTTATTTTGTTGTGCTCTCATTTGTTTTGTCTCATAATTCATCCTCTGCTAAACGCTGAGTATGTAATTTATTTAATGTGCGAAAGCAACTCAATTAATTTTTGTCTTATATTTTGTACTTATATTTCTGTATATCTTTACCGCGATTCTTCTTTGTTTTACGTCTTCGTTTGTTTTGTGGTCATTTGTTTTGTGGTCATTTGTTTTGTCTCATCAATCATCCTGTGCGATATACTGAGTATGAAGTGTACTATTTAAGTACTTCTCTTTCTGTGTGCGTTTTGAATGCGAGATGTTGACTCCATTAACTATTCCTTTATATTTTGTGCTTATATTTCTGCGTTTCGATCTTTACTTTCAACTTGATTGTTATAATAATGGATGAACTCAAATTTTCAAAGTTCTTTGCGATTTTTTGTTCGCAAATGAATCAAAAAGTATGGAGTCATTACTAAGTCACATTAAAAGGATTTATAATGTAAAAGATGAAAGCCTGAAAGCAATTGAGAAAATAAATGCATGACAGATGTTATCATAAGGTGGGATGTCACACTTGCTGTTAAAATATGTAGTCAACTGTGTGATCTGCGATGCGCACAATTGACGGACATCCAGAACACCTCTGCCCCCAGAGCAACGTGGTAGGACTATCCTTTCACTTGCCGAACTTCTATGGTGCATTCGGTGCTTTGTCATTTCTACGCGGATGGTTTTGCTTATATTTTCTAGGTCGGTGTTTGACCATTTCATGAGCCCAAAGGAGTACGTGAGAAGCGGGATCGCGTAGGTGTTGATGGCCTTGATCTTATTGGCATCAATGCATCCTTAAGAGCAGTATGACAGGGTCCCAAAAGCTGAAGGATACCTAGATATTTATACGACTTCGTCGTATTCATGCGCCTTCGTCTGGTCTCAATGAGCGCCTGTCGTCAAGCCCCAACTCTGCGTTTACCACTCTTCTTTCTAAGGGCAGTTTCCTGCACTTGTCCAGCCCGAGTTCCATATGGACGTCATTTGAGAACTGCAATAGGATGTCAAGTTATTTTTGCAGTTTTTCCCTCAAGCCGCCGTACAATTTCAGGTTATCCATATTGTACAATAGAAGTAATTTTACTTTAAATAATTTTAATTTTTTAATCAGCCTACTCGTATTATGTAGAACTGACTATACTATTATGTATCATATTTTTTACTCTCCATATGTATTTCTTCTTTCTTTTCGTCATAGTATATTGTCGATAAACTTTGTTTATATTAGCCCCACTTTAAGGCGAAGTGTGAGGACTGAGACCACCGAATGAGTTAGTCTGGAATGAACTTTCGACTATGAAAGATTGTATTCTTGCTCTTCGAATTTAATAAAGATTATATTCAGTTTTCAATCCAGAAAACAAATTGTACGAAATCCTTTTCCCTAGTGATAAAAATTAGGGAAAGCACAGACGTTACAGTGCACAAATATACAGCCAGGTAGTGGAAAAGGTGGAGGAATTCTGTTATTTGGCATTCTGGTTTGAAGCAGGAGGAGGAATTGAACTGTAGGTGAGAAACAGAATTGAATGTGCGAGTAAAGTGATGGTACAAGTATGGGAAATGTTAAGAGAACGTTTAAGGATGACTGGGAAATGAAAGTATGGATGTTCAATGTATTAGTATGTGCAGTGCTATGCTATGGAGTGGACATATCGGGATGGAAGGAGCATAAGAGAATAGAGTGTATATGAAAGATTTTTTAGATGGATTATGGGTGTAAGTTGGAGTTGCCCAGGGTACATGTTGCGGGAAGAACTAGGAAGAGAGAAAATGGCAGTCAGGCAAGTCAATAGGGCTTGAAATTTTGAAGAGAAGTTGAGGAGGGGAGGTGGATAGCACAAGCATGCTTAAAGGAGGTTTAGAATAAAGAAGCGAGGGTGGAATAATAGGTGGTACAGAACTTTCAAACATGGACTGTTTGAAAGTTTAGGAAACTCTGCGCCGAATGCGCTTATATCTAAATCGATTACATAAACGAGTCGGAAAATATTTCACTCGAAAATCAGAGGTTTTTTTAGCAAAGTTATCATTTTGAAATCCTACGTTTAAGTCGTCGCCAAATCTAGAAAAATGTTCGCAAAAAGGCAAAATCATAAAATCAAGAGTAAATCCTATTCTATACATCTAGACCAAGAAAATAAATAAATATTCAATAACTGACGAGTAATCATAAAAAATATTTGCTCGTGTAATAAAAATTTTTCGGAAATCAAAAGTACAAGATTCGTCGATCGCGTTCAATTGTCATCATGCTTAACCTCAGATTTCATCGCATATACTCCTGCAAGGGAGCGCCGTTTTGGGTTACAAATTTTTAATATGTATAGGTATTTAAAATTTTTTTAAATATGGATTTAAATATGTAAAAAAGTAAATAAATAAATATGTACATATGCATTTAAATTTTTTAAATACCTACAACAGGTATTAAAATTTTGAACCCAAAACGGCGCTCCTTTGCAGGAAGTATATGCGATGAAATCTGAAGTTAAACACGATGACGAATCTGGTACTTCTGGTTTCCGAAAATTTCTATTACACGAGTAAATATTTTTTATGATTACTCGTCATTTATCGAATACTTATTTATTTTGTTGGTCTAGATTTAAAGAGTAGGACGTACTCTTAATTTTATGATTTTGCCAAATTTTCGAGAACACTTTTCTAGATTTGGCGAAGACTTGAACGTATGATTTCAAATCGGTTGCTGAAAAACCTTTGACCTTCAAGTGAAATATTTTTCGACTTACGAAAAAAAATATCTTTAGAAATGTTGTTGTCTAAATATATAAATTACAATTTGTATCAGCTTCCCTTCTTTCATATCTTTTTTTTTAATCATTAAATGAATTTTTTTAGCGACTAATTTGAAAAAGATGGTTGAATGATTTTTGCGTCCAAGTTAAATAACACAGCCCCCCCCCCAAAAAAAATAAAAGTAACATGTCCCGTGAACTGCACCTCCATACCTATATGTTTTTGGGGTCGCTGAATCTGAATCTGGTGTCAGATTTGCTCCATCACGTCAGGTTTTTCAGAAAATTCGCCTTTTTAGGCATTTTAAAAACAACATAGGGTGCGAATCTGATCTTCTATAAACTTCTAGTAAGGTTCAAATTGAAGTATGAACCTTAAGTTTTGACGTGATTATATGGAAAAAATTATTTTCTTCGCCTACCTTAAGCGGTAATAGGTTTCTGCTGTGCGCGCGCTGGCTCACCACGCAGCCAGGGTGGTAAACAGTGATGAGCGCGCGGGCGCGCAACAAAAAGCTGTCACCGATCAAGAGAGACGACGGAACGTCAGATTCGCACCCTATGTTGTTTTTAAAAAATGGCCAGAAAGGCTCATTTTCTCAAAAACCTGACGTGATGGAGCAAATGTGACGACAGATTCAGATTCAGCGACCCCAAAAACATAGGTATGGTGGTCTAGTTCACCGACAATGCCACTTTTATTTTTTTTGTAAGGCTGTGCAATTTTTTATTCATATTTCTGATTACAGTGGAATTATTTGCATATATGGGGCATAATTTCTGAAGTGTACCCACTTCGAAAATAAAAGTTGTCCGATCGGGCTAAAAATTGGCCCAATTGTAGTCCTATTAGATAGTACTCCTCACATCAAAAATTAGTTCATTTTGATAATCATTTATCAAAGTGGAGGGGGTACAATTTTTGGGTTTTTTAAGCAAAGCCTCACTTTCAAACATTTGTAACTTTTTTTCTATTGCTTTAAACAAAATTTCACTATAAATGTTTTTGATAGATTTTTTCACAAAATTTCTGATGGTCATAACGATTTTTGAAGAAAGTAAAAATTTGACCCTAATTTTTGAAAATCAAAAATAAATTTGACTTTTTTTTGAATTTCGACACTTTCTTTTTTCTTCAAAATAGTTTTAAAAGAAAGCTGACATTTTTTCCTATAAGGCTCTCAATTTTCAGAGTGGCAAATTAATTCGTCTTTGAGAAATAGAACGATACGTAAACAAGATGCCATGATAGGGCGGGTGGCGCGCGATCTCCCCTAGTGCGCTCACGCCGAGGATCTTTGTGCAACGCTTTAGTGTCAGTTTTTTAGGTTAAGTAATATTATATGCTACTAGAATAACCGCTCTCTGAATTTTCATGGTGAATTAACAAGGCCTGCATTACGGCCAGTGTAAAATTAATTGGGAAAATGCTTTAAATATTAGAAGTGGGAATACACAACTTTTGAATTTACCCGCGCATTTTTCACTTCCTACTTCTGACTCTAGATGGCTGTCTGCCACTAGATGGTTGTGATTCTCACAAGAGAATATAATTTTTAACTATATAAGAAACTGGAATATAATATTCGTATTTTACTCCCAGATTTTATCTGAAATCGAATTTATCGAAGCAGGTTTGTACGTAAATTCATTTTATTCTTTAGTTTCTCATTCTTATTCTCCTTTATCTATTATTCTTATAATTGTATTTGTGGAAATATCGTGATTTTGGTCATTCTCATCTGAAAAAATTACTTTTTGCACGATGCCCTCTAAAAAAGTGATTAAAATTTGGAAGAATGGATGTATTTATCCTTTGCAAAAAGTGACGCATAAAGCAACTAATCTTAAACTCCGTGGTGTTTCCCACAACTTGCGTTTGAAATTCCCGACACTACCAGAAGGAGCTTAAATTTGCAGTTCATGTAGATACCAACTCATCAACTCAGCGGGAATATCATCCTTGAACTGTGGTGATATTGCAGAGCCTTCTGTTAGAGATAAGGTATGTAGATACTGAGGATCATGAAATGATTTCTGACGATGATGAAGATCAGCTATATGACAGCGAAAAAGGTTTAGATGTCTTAGACACCAAGCTGCAGTATGATAACAAATATCATAAAGCTGGTGTTGAAGTTTCAGAGCATGGAATTCTTACGCTTCCGAATCCAAAAGGAGGAAGAGCATTGACTACTGAAACTGAAACTCTAGTGAAAAATTTTTATGAACGCGATGACATAAGTTGAATGATGCCAGGGATGAAAAACTTTGTTTCAATCAGGAATGATGATGGAACTCGTTCACATCATCCGAAAAGGTTACTACTGTGTAATCTCAACGAGTTATACGCTCAATTTACATCAGAACACGTAGGCCTGAAGATCAGTATTTCGAAATTCACAAAACTCAGACCTCGTCATTGTGTTCTAGCAGGAAGCAGTGGCACTCATAATGTGTGCTTTCGCGTGCATCATGAGAATGTCAAGTTGATGTTGAATGAACTAAATATTCAATATTTAACAGAGGATACTGACATGGTGCTCACAAATTATCACGACTGTCTGGATGCTATTGTATGTCCTAACTCTTCAAGTTCCTGTCATTTAGGAGAGTGTGAAAACTGTCCAGGTACTGCAAACTTGAAAGATAACATCACAAAAGCTTTTGATGAACATTGTGTTAATGAAGAGAGATTTGAAATTTGGTTACAGATCGACAGATCTACTCTAAAGACTCTGGTAATGGGTACTGATGAATTCCTAGATGATTTCTGTAAAAGGCTGTTGAAATTAAAAACTCATTACTTTATTTCAAAGGAGCAATCATCTTTTTTCAAAAATCTGAAGGAAACTTTATCCTGGGGAGTTTTTAATTTGCTTCGATTTCGCTGAGAATTACGCCTTCATAATTCAGAATGCAGCGCATTCTGAATCATTCCACTGGAATAACGACCAAGTTACAATATTCACTGTGGTGATTTATTATAAAAAAGATAAAGAGCTCAAGCACGTAAGTATCGAAACCATATCTGATAACTTAGCTCATGACACGGTGGCTGTTCACGAGTATCAGGAGATAATAGTAGATTACTTGAAAACTCATTTCAGGCCAAAGAAAATCTACTATTTCACTGATGGTGCAGGATAACATTTTAAAATAAGAGTAGCTTTGCTAATCGCCAAGCCCATGCCTGAAAGCCAGATTTGATAAAGCTGTTACGATACCAGGTACATTACAGTACCACGTTTTCATTCCCATTCAAGATGGAAAACTCCAACTCAAGAAATTTTCGTCCCCTGAGAAATACGACATCTTCTCAAATGGCAAAAAACAGAAACCGCATAAGAGGCCTGCAAAGAAAACAACTGTTGAAACTATCGCCAAAAAATAAAACAGAAAGGCACATAATATGACTTAACTTAAAAAACTGGCACTAAAGCGTTGCACAAAGATACTCGGCGTGAGCGCACTAGGGGAGATCGCGCGCCACCCGCCCTATCATGGCATCTTGTTTACGTATCGTTCTATTGATTTATATAGATTTCTTTGGACCTTCAACCGCTTCCCAGTTTGGAAATGAGTACTTCTTAGTAATCCTAGATACTTTCACAAAATACGTGAAATTATATCCTTTGAGAATAGCAACCAGTGGCGCAACAATAAAAAAACAGGTCATTTTCATAGAGGAATTTGGAAAACCTGCAAAAGTACTGTCGGACCGTGGAACACAATTTACGAATAAAAAATGGATGCAAGCACTTAAGGAGAGACAAATCAGGATGATACTCAGCTCAATTAGGTATCCGCAAGCGAACATGGTAGAAAGAGTCAACTGAGAACTGGCGAGACTACTCAGAACGCTCTTTTCATCAGACAAGCATGGAACCTGGTATTCACAGACTGAGAACAAAGAGACTATAATTAACGAATCCTATTATGAAACTACGGAAACGACACCCTTTGAAGCCATGTGGGGACGTAAGCATATAAGATGATGGGAGAAACTAATGCCTATTGTACCTCGAGCAAGGCAATTGGAGAGACAGGAACAAATAAGAACGATCAGGGAAAGGATTCAGAAAAACACAGAAAGAAGAATACAACGAGTGAATAGAAAGAAGAAAAGAATTTCCTTTGAGAACGAAGAATGGGCTTTGTCAAAAGCCAGCAATGTGCCATCAATATGCCATCCGATGGGGACCTATACAAGAGAATGACAAGCTATAAGAATTACGCAGCATGGTCACTTAGAACAAAAATGGCCAGTGGATAAAGATTGGATCAGATGGGAGACAGATCCTCGAAAAATGCCAGGGAACAACGCACGGAACGTCTATAAACAACTAAAGATTGAAGATATGTAAATACTTTTATTTTCATTTGTATCTTTTACTTTTTTGAAATTTTTATTACTATGTCTCGTCCATTTCATTCAGTCTAGGTTTAATTTAGCATAATGTTATGTTCAGCATATGTTCTTTTTTTTACCTGATCCATGTAAAGAGTAGGTAATTATTCTAAATTTAAAAAAAAAAGAAAGGGGCGAAATTGCGACCCTCAACTAAATATAGTGAGCCTGTAAGTAGGCAATAGGTCCGTGGAAAAGCGCGAGAGCGCATGGCTCAGACCCCCATCCACACGCGGTAGGATGTAGTGGGGAGATCTCGCGAAGCAGATCTGAGAGGGTCCGCGACGCGAGAAGAAATGGGCAGTCAGCGGCTCGAGGGCGAGCCGTTAGCATCAAGGAGCACTAATGGCTTAGGGTGAAACAGAAGGTTTATTTTCTGTCTCTCGACTTTGAGTCCTTTTGCTCTTTTTCTAAGTGTTGTGGGCAGATTATAGAAGTTAACTTCTATAACTGAGTTCGGCAGACTTAGAAAATCAGAGAGCTTTCAGGAGTCAGAAGATAGTCTTTTCTATCCTCTGAAGCTTTGGGCAATCTTGCTTCACTCGACATTGAGTTTCCTGATTTTTTTTCAACAGAAAGTGTCTTAGGGTGGAATGAAAGGTTCACCTTTTATATCTCACTCGGACTCCTTTCTCGTTAGACCAAGAATTCAAAGACCATTAGAACGTCTATATTTCTCACGAAACAAGTTTAAAAAGAGGATAATTTCTGATCTCTACTGAAATTGCTTTAGAGTGGATTAGAGGATTTACCCTTTAACTCCGACTCCTATATATTTCTCGAGATCAGAAATTAAGAGTTGAGGAAAGCAATTAAAACATTTGCCTGTTCTCATAGCCACATTGACGCTGATTGATAGCGAAATCAAATAAACTAAGTTGCACCCTAAGAGTGTCAATAAAATAATTTTGCAAAAACACTTATTAGAATTTTATTATATCCAGGGTAGGATAGAGGACAAGTTGTAAAATATATTTATGTGCCTTCGACTTAAATATAACTTGAAAATAGCTCATAAGATTAGCTTAGATCAGGGCATAATGTGAAATAGCTCAAAGTAGGCTTTATTAAATAAATTTTATGATTTATATGGAATCATTGTGTTGAATCTTATTCTTTCTCTCGTGAGAATTCCGAAATATCTTTTAATGCATGAAATCGTGATTATATGAAATAAAATGAAGATAACAGTAGTAATCGGAGATGAATATCCAAACTTGGGATTTATTTAGGAGAACTTCACATTCTTTGAAAAATTTTAGATATCCCTAAAGGGGCAGTCCCATGTGGGCAGAAAACGTCGGCGTAGAGCAGAAAATCATGAGAGTGAAAGAGACAAATAGATCTGTCTGTCTCTTTCACTCTCATGAACTGCTTACGCTGCCGTTTTCTGCCAACATGGGACGGCCCCTTAAAACTCGAGGGTGTCATTTAGCGCCCAACGAGGGGCACGAAGAGTATAAAAAGGAATAAGATTCGAAGAATAAGTTCTCTTATGAGAACGAGTTAGATGGATGAGAAAATTAAACTCTTCTTCAATGAAAGTAAAGATTTAAAAAGAGTGTATTAACCCCCACCTACTATCCAAAAATGTATTCCACAAGGGCTGAATGAATTGGATGAATATTTAAAGAATAGGAAAAAGAACGGAAATTATAAAACAAGTCACGCAGTCGAACAAAAGGTTCAAAAGAAGTAGAGAACCGTAGGGATACTTCGAGAAGTATCCCTAC